>OX104116.1:53168612-53365055 GCA_944474755.1 Limnoperna fortunei
TGAAAGTCACTGATGTTTTTTATAAACAATATATGCTGTGAAACCAATAAAGACATATACAGACTGCTGATGAATGTTATAGTCTGCTTCCAAATTCAGTAATTTAAATTGTGTTCATCTGCAACAATTGAAAATGCTTAACATAGAAACCTGCAGAATAATTGGAATTTCTTTCAACCCATTTGGCAGTTTTGTTGATAATATGTACAAATGCAGTTTACGAAATTTACAAAAAACTTGTGAACTTACAAGCCCAAATACAGTCTGAACAAATCCATCTGTGCTATATGTTTTTATGCACATACTTTTAATATAACAAAGCAATTGAGTATTTTAGAATTGTATGCCACCATGATGAAAAGTTAGAGGCACATTAATTTATCCTTGTCCGTCCGTCCATCCGGATTTGGGTACATGGCTGTTCCGGCTATCTTCTTCTACAGACATGCAGAGCCAAATAATTTTCATTTGCTTTAGATTTTCTTAAAATTTGAGACAGGTGAACACATAATGAAAGTGTACAGCTCCAAATGGTTTGATGTTTGTGAAACAGTCTTAAAAATACCGATAGTTGGACTGTTTGCAGGCCCGATAGTTGAGATATGGGTAGATATCTTGTCCGGTTATTTTCTACTTCATTTATAGTTACAGCATTTATATTGTTATTAAGATGTTTGTTTTGTACACAATGAAGATGTGCAGTAGGATTTTAATTATGTAAAATATTTCTACTATTGATAGTTGGTCTTAGTTTGCAGGTTATAGGTTGCAGCCATGTTTGTCCGTCCATCTTTTCGTACAGACATTAAGCTAGAGCATTTATATTTAATATAGGTTATTTGGGGACATAATAGAGGACTGCAAGGCTAAAAGATTTTGAATTTCTACATTCTTAAAACTATAAATAGTTGGACCTTGTATGTTTGCAGGTTGCAGACCATTTAGGGATGCATGTTTTATCTGGCTATCTTCTCCTTCATATTTAAAGCTAATAATTTAGTTTTTCATTAACTTTTCTTCAAATTTCCACTTATTGCAATACACCCATTATGTTCCTGATAAGGCTTTGCTTCATGTGTGTCTTAAATACACTCGCTGACAGATGAGCTATTCTTGTTTCTTGGCATTGATCTCCGTTCGCTGTACATTTCACACTTCAATCTTCAAATACAATTTGATTTTTTTTTACAAAGTCAGCTTGAACCGTCTATGAAGACATCGCAGCATGTTAAGGTCCACCGCTAAAAAAGAAAAATTACAATTATTTGTTAATATATGTGTTTATGTTTCAGTAAAATTTGTTTATGTTACTATTCATTATGTCAATTACAAATAATAGATTAAGAACAAAGATAGCGCTAATTTTTCAAGAACAAATGTGAAGTTCTCGTTCCCAGATTCCTGTGAGAAAGTAATTTATCTTCTTCTGTTGTTTTGAACTTTTGAACGTACCAATTTTCCGTGTAGGTTTACCTCACGAAATCGCCGTCGTTTCAGAGGATGTTCCATTTTTCCGACGCAGTCGGTATATTTTCGAATTGTGACCTTTGAACTATAAGACGCTTACCCATGGTAACGTTCTGTTATTGAAGACAAGCTTGCATTCTGATTAGACAAAAATAGTAAACAATTCTGCGTTCGAACAATCTACTATAGTATGCTCTAAGAGGTATCCTTATTTGCATTTCCCAAACTATTAGTCCAGCATACCGGTGTTTTTAAACAATTGGTAGTCGTACTTTTACTTTAGAGAATTATTTTTTATGCCAAAAGAACGCCATTCAGAACTGATCAACAATAATTACATGATAAAACCATACTTCTTTTAATTTTTGCGCATTTCGTCTGGGCACAGGAATTTGACCCCATATCATTTGGGTCGAAATATGGCCAGACAACGAAAAAAAGTATTGTCGCGTGTAATGATCGGAAATTGTAAGCATTGTTTTATCCTTTCGCAATATTGTTATTGTGTATTATCTCCCTTTGAATATATATTAGATAATAAAAGTAGCATGGTAACCATGTGGTTGATTCCTTTGTTCCAGCGATAATATTGCAATACAGCCAGGGTATACCCAAACACACAAACAAGCACAACACTCAAGTCATAACATTGGCGACGAGAACGGAGGAAATGGCCGAAAATCTTAGCTTGCCGGCATTTCCATGTTTCGATATTGAAACAGACAAAGCCAACGCGGGTCCACGATGGCATAAATGGGTAGACAGGCTAGAAAATCTGTTTGTGGGACTGGACATTGATGACGAAACCAGGAAACGTGC
This sequence comes from Limnoperna fortunei, assembly GCA_944474755.1. Lineage (NCBI taxonomy): Eukaryota > Metazoa > Mollusca > Bivalvia > Mytilida > Modiolidae > Limnoperna > Limnoperna fortunei. The sequence continues at coordinate 53,170,899 of OX104116.1, forward strand.
TCTTCTTCTTCACTATGCTAGGGAAAGAGTGTACGATATATATGACGCAGAAAGTACTAACAGATTACTTTGCTCCAAAGAAAAACATACAAATTGAGATATATAAGTTTAGAGGGTACAAACAATTGGAAGGGCAATCCCTTGACGAATATGTCACGGAGCTGCGAAAACTCGCGAAAAACTGAATTTGGGAACACAAACAAAGAAATCCTGACTCAAGTCATTCACAACTGTCGTTCAAACAGACTCAGGCGAAGAGCTCTGCGTGAGCCAGACAAGACGTTAGACGACATTTTAACAATGGGGAGGGCCCTAGAACTTGCAGACTCCCAAGCTTCTACCATCGAAAATGAGCACGTCAACAGGGTGAGGACGCACAATTATAGAAAATACCCAAGAAATGAAAGTACTGAAAGCACTAAGTACAAGAGTTTCAACAAAAGACAACTGCCTAAACAAGCACAAGGAAAGGGCAGAAAAACATGTCGCAATTGCGGTGGACAATACCCACATCAATCAGTATGCCCAGCAAAAGGCGAAACTTGCCATCATTGCAAGAAACTAAATCACTTCAAGAGTGTATGCAGAGCGAGAATGAAAATTGCAAAAGTAAGAGAAATACAGACAGGAAAATTAGACAATAGCAGTAGTGATGATGAATATGTATACTCCGTCAGGCAAAAGATAGAACATGTATGTGCTGTTAATGAGAATGGACCAAGAGCGAACGTGATTATCAATGATAAAGTTTACAACTTCCTAATAGACATTGGCGCTACAACAAACATTCTAGACGAGAGAATGTACAACAAGCTCGGAAAACCCAAACTAAGCACAGGAAAACATCCGACTCTTTTTCCATATGGAGGAGGCAAGCCTCTCAATATAATGAGAAGGTGCGAATTGAAAGTCGAAAAAAGAAACAAAAGTGAAACTGATACATTTTGTATTGTTGAAGGAAACCATGGTGCACTCCTAGGTTATCTGTTGTCTAAAAAGCTTGGTCTTATTACAATAGTAAACCATATATCAGACCCGAAAACAGAATACCCAAAGCTATTTAACGGTATAGGAAAATACAAGGGCACACCTGTAAAGTTACACATTGACACTAATGTGGGACCTGTTGCACAAAGACATAGAAGGACGCCATTCCATTTGAGGCATAAGGTAGAGAAGGAATTAGAAAAGCTCCTTGAACAAGATGTTATCGAGAAGGTGGAAGGTACTCCCACACCTTGGGTTTCACCCATAGTAACGCCTCCGAAAAAGGATCCAAATGAGATAAGACTATGCATAGACATGCGTCAGGCTAATAAAGCCATATTGAGGGAAAGACACTTGCTCCCTACAATAGATGAGCTCATACACGACTTGACAGGATCTGTCATATTTACCAAGCTAGACCTGAGATCCGGATATCACCAGTTAGAACTAGATGAGTCGTCTAGATACATTACAACATTCAGTACTCATGCTGGTTTATTTCGTTACAAACGCCTAAACTTTGGAATCTCGTCAGCTTCCGAGATTTTTCAAGAGGTTATCCGAAATGTTGTGAGTGGTATTCCTGGAGTCAGGAACATCTCTGATGATATAATAGTTTTCGGAAAATCTCAGAAAGAACATGACAAAGCATTAGATGCTACATTCAAACGGTTACAAGAGAATGGTTTAACCCTTAACCTGAAGAAGTGCGAATTCAATAAAGACAAAGTAGTTTTCTTCGGGATGGTATTCTCCAAGGTATTTCACCAGACCCTATAAAGGTGAAAGCTATTAAAGACATGACTGCACCAAGAAACACAGCAGAACTCCGTAGTTTCCTAGATATGACCAACTATTCATCTCGATTCATTCAGAATTATGCAACAATTTGCGAACCACTCCGTAGGTTAACTCGCCAAAACACAGAATGGGAGTGGAACAGTGAGCAACAAGAAGCCTTTGAGAAACTAAAGAATGAACTTTCACATGAAACTACAATGACATATTTTGACCCCAAGTCAGAGGTCAGCATTTTAGTAGATGCAAGTCCAGTTGGACTAGGAGCAATAATGTCTCAAGAAGGGAAGACTGTTTCAACAGCAAGTAGAAGTTTGACAGACACTGAAACCCGTTACAGTCAAACAGAGAGAGAAGCACTTGCTATTGTCTGGGCGTGCGAACACTTTGACATGTATATAAGAGGCGCACCCAATGTGAACATTATCACAGATCACAAACCTTTAGAACGAATTTGGCAAAAACCAAAACCTCCGCTTCGAATCGAGCGATGGGGACTGAGGCTTCAACCGTATAAATTGACAATAAAATATCAGCCTGGAAGTGAAAATCCAGCTGACTTTATGTCGAGACACCCATCTGAAAAACTACTGAAATCAAGAGAACAAGATATAGCAGATCAATATGTACACTTAATTTCAAATGAGGCAATTCCCAGGGCTATGACACTAGATGAAGTCAAAGAAAAATCTAGAAATGACAAAACAATCTCGAAAGCAATCGAATTCACTAGAACAGGACAGTGGTACAAAATCAAAGACATCAGTGACATAGATATCGATAAAGAAGAGCTACAAGCACTAAGAAGTATCAGTGGAGAGCTTGTGACATTTGATACAATACTCCTCAGAGACACTCGTATTGTTCTACCATCCGAACTACGAACACGTGCAATTCATATTGCCCATGAAGGTCACCAAGGAATCACAAAGACCAAAGCATTCTTAAGGTCAAAAGTCTGGTTCCCGGGATTGAATGATAAAGTTGACAATATGATCAAGGAATGCACAGCATGTCAAGCTGTGGTGTCTACAAAGAAAATAGAACCGCTTCGAATGTCTGAGATGCCATCCGAGCCATGGATAAATTTAAGCGCTGACTTTTGTGGTCCACTGCCGAGTGCAGACATTCTGTTTGTCATAACAGATGAATATTCTAGATATGCTGTGGTTGAGATTATAAAATCTGATTCTTCATCAACAGTAATCCCAGTATTGGACAAGGTTTTGTCTACATTTGGAATTCCACAGGTCATTAAGACTGATAATGGACCGCCTTTTAACTCGTATGCTTTTCGCCAGTATGCTGAAAACATGGGATTCAAGCATCGCCGTGTGACTCCATTATGGCCACGTGCCAATGCTCAGGCAGAATCTTTCAACAAGGCAATGACTAAAGCTATAAAAACAGCACAAATAGAAGGAAAGAATTGGAAACAAGAGCTATATAACTTTTTAAGACAATATAGAGCTACCCCACACTCTAGCACAGGGTACTCGCCTTATCAGCTTCTTTTTGGAAGAGAACCATCAACCAAACTTCTAAAAGTTCAATCATTCATTGGGAATAGAAATCGACAACTAGACGAAAGTGCACGACAAAATGATGCAACATCAAAAGCTACAATGAAACGCCAATTCGACCAGAGAAACAACACATGTTCGACAGATATAAAGATAGGAGATTTCGTGTTAAAGAGGAATGATTCTAATAACAACAAACTATCACCAGCATATGACCCTATTCCGTACGAAGTAATCAACAAAAAAGGAAATATGATAACTGTAACCAATTCAAGTAAAAATGTGACAAGAAATTCATCAAAATTCAAGAAAGTTGTTCAATCACCGAATCACTCAGCCTTACCTGAACAAGATGATACTGAAGAAGATATTGAAATACCAACTGCAGAAAACGTTAATGATCAAAGTAAACCAATTTTAAATGAGAACAACACAAGACCAGTTCGTGAAAAACGTGCACCGAAATATCTGTCTGATTATGTTCGTTAATGTGAAAAAGGGGCATAATAATCCCCTTATTAAAAGTGTTTATTCCGTTCAGTGATTTGGAAGTGAAAGGGGCATAATAATCCCAAACTCATAAGAGTATAAGAGCCACATAGGTTCTTTGAAAAATAGCATGTACGAATGTTAAATTAGATAGTTTTGTTTAAATTACATGAAATGACTTTGCAAACAGTTTTTAGAAATAATGATCTTCGAATATCTAGTCAAAAAATCAATCTAGTCATGAATTAGGGTTTAGTGACATTAGAGACTTGCTTCTATTGACAATCGGGGCCTCGGTGGCCGAGTGGTCAAGGTAGTTCGTTTACTATTGATCACGTGGTCTGTCAACACTGAGATTGCGGGTTCGATTCTCACTGCAGGCAGGGTGTACTCGACTCCAATCTTAATTGACAAGGATTGCCAGTTTTCCTACCGCAGGTCGGGGGTTCTCTCCGGGTACTCCGGCTTCCTCCCCCAATAAAAAACTGGACGCCATGAAATAGCTGAAAAATTGCTGAAAGTGGCGTTCAAACACCATTCAAACAAACAAACAATCTATTGACAATCATAAACATTTTACATGTATAATGTTATAGTTCAAACTTAGATACGTTGCAGATCGTTTATAACGAAAGTTACTTTTAATCCAATTTGGGGAGGGATGTAATGATCGGAAATTGTAATCATTGTTTTATCCTTTCGCAATATTGTTATTGTGTATTATCTCCCTTTGAATATATATTAGATAATAAAAGTAGCATGGTCGCCATGTGGTTGATTCCTTTGTTCCAGCGATAATATTGCAATACAGCCAGGCTATACCCAAACACACAAACAAGCACAACACTCAAGTCATAACGAAGTGAGCGAAGGAGTCTAACGCAAAAGTAAACAATTCCTACCCCCTACCTTTGTTGTTGATTTTGCTTTGAGAATTTGCACTGACAACATGATTGTAGGTGTTCTACTTACTCACGGACATTTATTCTTTAAGATTGTGACATCGATTCCTTTAATATATCCATATTTTTGCAACCGCGAAACTTTTTCTTAGAGGGAATCGTCCATGGACATTGGTTCCGCAGTAAATGACAAAAAACTAATAGACTAAAATGGTAAAAATAAAACTTTGCTTTGTATGTAAATGAAATAATATTTAAATCCTAATTTTAATTATTTTTTGTAAAATTGAGTTTTAATCGAATTGTTTACATTTCTAGCACCTATTGATAAAGGGATGTAACCCAATGACATCAGCCATGTGCTCTTCGGTTTTGCAATTTCCGGATAATTTTTCTCTCTTTCCGACTTGGCGTTTAACTTTTTTTCATTTACTGCGGAACCAATGTCCATGGACGATTCCCTGAAGTAAAGAAAGTGTTTCAGTCTAAGAAAAAGTTTCGCGGTTGCAACAATATGGATATATTAAAGGAATCGATGTCATAATCTTAAAGAAAAAATGTCCGTGAGTATGTAGAACACCTACAATCATGTTGTCAGTGCAAATTCTCAAAGCAAAATCAACAACAAAGGTAGGGGGGTATAGGTACTTTTGCGTTAGACTCCTTCGCTCACTTCGTTCGCGACAATACTTTTTTTTCGTTGTGTGGCCATATTTCGACCCAAATGATATGGGGTCAAATTCCTGTGGTCTGGGGTAGAATTAAATTTGCTTTGTTGACCATCGTATTTGTTAAAAATCCTCACGCCGGTGATGTATTTCACCATATTTTCTTCATTTGGTTTAACCACCCGACACACGCTCTCTCTATTGTGAAATTATTGTCATACAAATGATACTACACAAAGGTAAGTAGGTCATTGGTAATTGTCAGAACGCTAAATAACCAGAATGAGACACAGTGGTTCGATAACACATTGTGTTTACTATACATACACAGAACATAGAATTATGAGTAAATCTTACTAATTATTTCGTTGCACTTATTTATTTGGACCTCAATTACCCCTCCCCCTCCCCATTTCTGGGATAGCATACACATAACCGATTTCAATTCACATTTAATTAGCATTGAATTGACATTTTTGTAATTAATTTATTTTATTTAGAAGTTTCCATTTTAAAAGATAGTCAAATTAATAAAATAGCGAACTGTAATGAATACATGTGAATGAATATTACTTGATGCATGTAAGTACATATATGCTTAATATGAAATTTATTTACAAAATAGGTGCTATTAAATTTTAAAATGTTAACTAACTTGTTTTCGAGTTAATAAATACGATACATCACATGAAAAAAACCTACAACTCAGACATATACATAAAATGTTTGTATGTTGAGGTTTTCAGCTTCTGAAATAGCTTTTCATTTGGGATATTTAAATATGTTTATTGTAAGCTCTGTGATTTTTAAAGCCATTAGTGCATATCTTCTTTCTTTGCGTCCGTCGTCATTCACGCGCAGACAGGAGATGGAGCTCTAATTGCAAAGTTTATTTTTGATAATACCTTATTGTTTAATAACATTTCTAAGAAATCCCAATCTAATTAAAATTAAATCTTTCACTTGCTCCCCCCTTTTTGTTTAGGTCGCTGCGTTGTAAGATCTAACAACATCGCATTACAGGTCACTACAGGGGTCAAAATTTTCGATCTCTTCTTATTATCTCTTACTGATATATAATTGTTTTCGGGTAAATTGAGCTAAAAGGTAAAAACCATACTCTACAATATAGTTCATGTTGTAAGTGATAAAATGGCTAATTTAATGCTAAAGAAAATATTTCAATTACAGTTTTTCGTATTTGTTAAATCCTCCTAGCTTTAAAATACATTTGTCTGTCCTAATCTAATAAGGAGTAGTAAAGATGAACAAAATTGTGTATTAATGCGCTTTTGACCTCGCTATATAGGATCATCGATTCAATTTTATTTCTTGGATTATTTCACGATTTATAGGGTATGCTTAGTATTTTTTTTAATGCATTCTTATCTTTACAAAAAAAATGTATATATCGGTGTTTCTTTTATTAATTAGTTAGATAATTTGATAATAAAAAGGCATTTTTAGATTTTGTTACGTTATATTACGTATTGTATATGTTAGAAAGACTTGTTCAGTTCAATTTTATCATTATATTTTTTGTTTGGATTATTTCATGCTTGATAGAGCAAGCTTCATATCTGTTTTGCATTCGTATCTTTACATAAAAATGTAGATGATTATAAATTTTACTTGATCGATAAATTTCAATTTTTATTTCTTTTGTTATGTCAGAATTTCTAGGGTCTTAAGCCTTGTAGTTTTTATGAAGTTTCTAATCTTCACATAATAGAATGTGAATGTATTTGTTTTTATGGGAATTCATAAGATGATTTGATAAAAATAATGCATTTTAAAATTTTGTAGTATTACGTAATGCATGATCGATAATTTTCAGTATTATTTCTGGATTATTTCATAATTAGGGTAGAAAATGAAACCTTTATGTAGAAATTCACCAATCTTGAACACTAAATTTAATTTCCCTGGGTTTTGATTATTTACGATTTCGAAATCCGAAACTCTCTCGCACGCGATTGGCCGAGAACGAGGCGTGTGTGTTTGTGCGTGGTGGGGGTGAGGGGTAAGAGATATTTCTGTGATGTAATTGTAAATTGTAAATTAGATGTGCCTTGTTTATTTGCTAATTGCTTATTTATGACACTGAACTTTAATGAAAGGTATAAATGGAAGACCATTTAGACTCACATAATTAGCCACGGAAATGGTAATTTAGATTATGATTTTTATACGAAAATAAGATTTTAAAACAGGCATGTTATTTAAAGAAATTTGATTTTCTGAATGAGTGAAAAATGTCATAGACATTGGTAGGGAAAATAAATTTCTTTATAATAGGAAAAAAACACAAAAGGTTTGCATTTTTATTTAATTCAAGATTTAAATTTTTTATGTAGAACTATTTTAAAGAAGAAGTTATATTTAGATACTTATAGAATTATATTAAACCTACCTCTAAGATCGTATATGAAGTCCTTTAAAAAACAGAAATTTTAAAAAGCTATATGAAATTTTGAAAAATAATAATACAAGGCCGATAATACAATAGAAAAACTAAAAGCTAAATGAAATTTTGAAAAATGTATATAAAAATACAATAGAAAAACAATTCAGTTACATTCCAATAAAGGTCATCAACAGTTGTAATAGTTGAAAATAATTCTAGAAGTTAATAATCTCATAAATTGTTTTGCAAAAACACAGGCATATAATTACATGTCTCTGGCAAAAATAAGACTCTTCTATATATTTTTTTAGTCTGAAAATATTATTAAGTTCTTAGCAATGTTTATTCACATGAACTTTTGTTTGACGTTTGAATACATTTTAATTGCAATTTTTTTGAAAAACAATTTTAATTGCTGTAAAATTAAATCAATTGAAATTGTAACTTGTCGGTATTTTTCTTTGATCTTCCGAGGATGCCCGACTGAAGGACCCGATAACTGCCGATCTTACACTCACTTTTTTTCCCCACAGAACCGCGTGACAATGTGATTTCGAAAAGGTTAATTAATGTAATGTTATTGTACGGTAAACATTTGTCTTTCCAACACTTTGCTTTTTTATTACAGTACTCTTCTCAAAGTTGATATATTGTAATCTAGCTGATTATTTCTTGCCTTCCACAATCGTCTATATTTGTAACCCTTTACAGCATATGATGAAATTTTAAATATAACAAATTTAAAAAACCTATTAAACCAAATCGGATACACATAGAACATACAAATCGAACATCTCCGGATATGGGTATAACCCATATCATTTCTTGTTAATTTTGATCGTCCAATCAAATTTTAGTTCGAGTTGAGTGATTCGACCAATCAAATACTGGTTTGTATATCACACTAGGCTTTAGTGTCAAAATGGCGATGTCCGATGCATTTTTGCGGTCTGAAAAGTTTTACAAACTATTTTAGTACTCGAGAATTCAAAGAATGATGTTGGATTGTTTAGAGAAGGAAATGGTTGCGTTGCCGTTCTTCCTAAACCGTTAGGGAAATTCTTTCCGCTTCAATATGTATCATTTACATTCCAATAAAGAAAAAGATGAAAAAATCCTAATCGTCATCGCGCTATTTGAGAGATGTTGATCTGCTGTTGATATTGCTTTTGGAGAATCAAGTAAACAGAAGTTCAAAATTGAACGGCAGCATAGAAAGGTCAGTACGTAAATTATATACGAAAATATGAACTTTTTTCACAAAAAGGGGCGAATTTTTTAACAAGAAAAAAGGGGGAGGGGAATTACATACGATGAACATACAACATGGTATCAGTAAAATAGTACTAGTATATAAAACATGTAACTAACGTGGTTAGGAGATTGATAGGGGGAATTAATATTAAACATTTGACAAAAATCTATCAATAAACTACTAGTAGACATGAATTATTCATCATATTTCCTATTGCTCCAGTTTTATTTGACATTCATGGCTTGTGAGTGTCAGAAAAAATTTAAGGTACATTGATCACCACTAATGAAACGCCATTTCATTTGTAAAACAAAGTTGTGGATTTTTTGTTCTAAAAATTATTTGTCCAAAAAAGGTATGTGAAAATCAATGCTGCAAATAAAATAGTTAAATAGTTATTTAAGTCACTTAATACATGTATAAATTAACATTATCAACAAATTCATTTCAGATTTCTGAAAATATCACAATATCAAAGACAGATTTATAGATATCATTTGTGCAGCTGGTGACCCTGTATGGAGAAGCAATTTTCAAAAGTTCCAAGTTTCTGTTCAAATTAGATGAGTTTCACACATGATGCCAACTTGGTAAGTGGAATTTTTACATCTTGTTTTTTTTAATCTACTAGTACAATGTATCTTGTAAATAAAAGTTTCAACTTGTATAAATCTTCATAAAGTGTATTGATATTTATAAGTAACCTCACCACATAGATGCATTCTTATATTCTGTATGAAAGTAATTAAAATGCAATATTAATAATCAAGAATTGCAAAGAGTGCAGTGACATGCAGTTTAAAAAAATTTGCTTTTAAAATTTATTCACAATACTAAATATGGTTTACATTTATGATGTGACCATTGTTTAGATAAATACATGTACCTTGATTTATAACAGCATAAGGATAGCTTGTAAACTTGGTTCATTGGCTACATGTATGATTAAAGGTGCTAATCAATTTGTAACTTTGAATTAAAATTATTGAACCATTTTCTGTAAAGGTATGCAGTTGACTGAATAATAGGGAATAAACTTTACCGAATGTTATAGAAAATTTAAGTTCTTATTTTCTTCCAAGCGACTGCTCTTATTTTCTCATGTTTTCAATTGTTTAAACAGGGAAGAAGATGATCATCACTGGCTTTTCTGTTTTGGTCCAAAGTGCTACATGTACTACACACAAATACTCACAAAAGAGTTAAAACAGATGAAAGAAAAAAAATTAACAGTATATTAAGATATCAGTGTCATGACTTATACACTGTAGATGGATAACAGTACCTTAAAGAATGCTATTTTTTCAAAATCTATCATCTATTGCACTTCAAAGGGATATACATGTTTTATGTACAATGGACAGGAAGAAATTGGAATTCTTCAGTTGCTTTTATTTTATATTAAAATTATCATCTGCATCAACTGACTTTGAAATTAAAAAATATTCTGAAAACAAAAACTGTTGTATGATAGTTTTTTTGGCAAACAATTTTATAAATGCAATGTACATCTGAACTAAAGACCTTGGAATAACATAAAAGTGGAATGCCTGCTAAATGCAGTTGCAAATAATGCAACATATGTTTCATCTGATTCTAATGTCGGTATGCAGTCTGATGATGATAAACAGAGTACAACTAGTCTGGCTATAAAGATGAAGAAAACAAATCTTCAGTATTACTTGATGATCAAATACATTTAATTGTATGTACCTTTATGATTATCAACTACCATACCAAATTTTCTTGTAGAAATTAGTTTGTGTATTTGCATGGTATTTAATGCCACTTTCAGCAATTTGTCAGTTATATAGTCACATCCAGTTTAATTGGTGGAGCAATCTTAAGTACCATGATGAAAACCATGACCTTTTGTAAATTGTGATTAGATTTGAGCACATCCATAATAAGACTCGAACCTGCAACCCCAGTGTTAACAGTCATGTAACCAACTGGGATTTAACGTCGGTTTCAACAAATTTTCAATTATATCGTTTTCCAGTTTTTATTGTCTTGCCTGTGACTATATATTTTATATCTGTGTAAGTCCTAGGTAAATCAAATTTTGTCTAGTGGAAGCTTATGATAAGTACTGCATTAAAGTTATTGGATTAGGTCAGTTCCTAAGTAACCATGACAATAATTGGTATAAAAACAAGAAAACTAGAAATCCTTGTCAGTTAAGATTGGAGTTGAGCACACCCTCCTACAGTGAAACTCAAACCCAGAACCTCAGTAGTGGCAGGCACTTGATCAAAAGTAAAATGACTATGTTAATCACTCAGCCACAATAAAGGGCTCTGTAATCAAGAGAAGACCAAGACCCCTAAAGATAAGAAATGCACATATCAAAGATACTCCAGACCAGTAGGAAGAATTGCACTTGTGTATACTACATTGTACTTTACCAAATGAAAGTAATGTTTCTGTCAAGTCTGGCTCTACTAGTACATACACCCGAATACAATTTGAAAATGAGAAAATGTGTATCGATGACATTTAAGTCTGGATTAACACATATTGGTTAACACACTCATTTTTCTTCTCTAAGTTCACTCTAGCTAGAAAATATTTGGCAAAACACTATAAAAATTTGCCCGTGAAGAAGAAAGAAATTGTTACCATATTTAATAAGTTTTTTACTACATGTGTAGACAAATTGAGAGAAACTGACTCTGATTCCTCAGGCACTGATTTTATCAAGCTAAGAGAATTTGTAATGGATAAATTAGCACAACCATTTTCAATTCCCTACATACAGGTACCTGATTTACTACTGAGTATAAATAAACTTAATGTAAATAAATCAACAGGATCTGATTGTATTGGTCCAAAGTAACTCAAACTAAGTGCACCATTTATTGTGTCTTCTTTATCTTATATATTCAATAAAATGATTGAAAAGGGTATTTTTCCTGATATTTTAAAAAATGCAAAAGTATCACCAATATTTAAATCAGGAGATAAAGATTTAACTTCAAACTATAGGCCAATTTCAGTTCTCCCCACTTTAACAAAACTTATTGAACACCATGTTCAAAAAAATTTCTACAGTTATTTGTCAAATCTATTTTACTTCATTCATCAGGATTTAGACTAAATCATTCATGCCAAACCATGTTCTATTTTTAGTAACAGCGGCCATATTTGTCTGTTGATCAACACCCTGGGTACAAACTTGAAACTAGGAACCCTAAGGATGATTGTGGCCAAGTTTGAAAAAAATTGGCCCAGTGGTTTCAGAGAAGATTTTTGAAAAAGTTTACGACGGACGACAGACGACGGACGACGGACGCCAAGTGATAGCAAAAGCTCACATGGACCTTCGGTCCAGGTGAGCTAAAAACAGCATTTCAAAACGCTGAACAAATGTTAAAAAATAATTGCTGATTTCAATTTGCACCTTTTTAGATCTACACAAGGAACATAAGATCGACCATACGCGGCAAGAGGTTTTATTTGTCACTCAAAAAAGTTCTGCTAAAACACACCGACTTGATCACATCTTCCTTTGCTTTAAGGAACACATAAAATGAAGAAAAATATATCGTTTGACTTTCGTTTAATTATGTACTTGATGCATAAAAAGTACTATCTTCAAAAAAAGATATTCGACGCTTTTAACTCCTAGAGATTTACGTAAGGTAAAACGGAAACTGACCAAACATCAATAAGAAAAAAACTTAAAAATTAAAATGCCATTTGTTCTGAGAACAAATGAGAAGGTCTTTCCCACTGTTCCTCTTAAGTAAGAAAAGTTAGGTGATGCTATGGGATTTTGTGTCTTGCTATAGCACAAAATGTCACTTCCAGTCATAAAAATGAATTATTTGAGTAAAGACAGTGGTCCCGAGCCAAAAAATATTAAGGGCTTTCATTCGGTTGCTAGGGACAAAAGGCCACTTCCGGTCATGAAATGACATATTTCAGTAAAGAACATCATTGTGATTCTAAAAATATATAGTTGCTAAGGACTTTTTATAACGGCCACCTTGTTGCTAGGGTATGACCTTGACCTATGACCTTTGATCTTTGGCTAAAATTGAAGCTCTTTTAAAACTAATCATGTTTAACCTATATGTTTACTATATTAGCTCTAACCGTTTTCAAGTTTTAACCAAAAAAAAAAGATTAACCGAAACGCGTCAAGGGCAGTAACTCAATAATGGTCCATCGCACAGCTTTCGGTCAAATGTACCAAATGAAGGTCTCAATAAGTGGAGTATTTTTCCCATTTATTGTCTGCTTCTATCTTTTATGGTTTGCGAGATATAGTGCTAACAAGACCTATGGTGACCTTTGACCTTGACTTTTGACCTTTGACCTTGACATTTTTAAATGTAACATATGTCACTTAGGATCAATGGTGGTGGTCCCAAGTCTCTAGGACTTACGGTTTTTGAGAAAAAAATTTTGACGCGTTGCAACATTTTTCAGGTCAAAAACGCGTAAACAGGAAGTCGATTGGAAAAAAAAATTTGCATGACAAATCATAGCCATAGGACCAGCGATATTTTTTACACTTCAGATTTTAAGAATCGGTTACGGTTTCTGAGTTTATCTGCTAACAAGGGTTTTCGTGTTGGGGCAGATAACTCTGTTACTAAAAATAGATCGGTCTAAAAGCATGAGCTATGTCATCTCCGGATATCACCGATTGATGTTACCAAGTATCGAAATGATACGTCCAGACACTTTTTGGCAAACCTCCGCGGAAGAAGAAAAATAATAATAATAATAATAATAATCATAAGAAAGACAAGAAGGTCTTTCCCTTGGAAAGGGGGAAAGACCTTAATTATCAAAAGAAAGAAAGAGGCAAGAAACATTTACGTTTTCTTTCATTGATTGGTGGGGGGGGGGGGGTTAAATAATTTACTTGTTGCGAGCTGTATCAAATCAAAATAAGGTCATAAGAAGGTTGCTACATTCATCGATTTCTTAGAAATGTTATTAAACAATAAGGTATTATCAAAAATAAACTTTGCAATTAGAGCTCCATCTCCTGTCTGCGCGTGAATGACGACGGACGCAAAGAAAGAAGATATGCATTAATGGCTTTAAAAATCACAGAGCTTACAATAAACATATTTAAATATCCCAAATGAAAAGCTATTTCAGAAGCTGAAAACCTCAACATACAAACATTTTATGTATATGTCGGAGTTGTAGGTTTTTTTCATGTGATGTATCGTATTTATTAACTCGAAAACAAGTTAGTTAACATTTTAAAATTTAATAGCACCTATTTTTTAAATAAATTTCATATTAAGCATATATGTACTTACATGCATCAAGTAATATTCATTCACATGTATTCATTACAGTTCGCTATTTTATTAATTTGACTATCTTTTAAAATGGAAACTTCTAAATAAAATATTTTAATTACAAAAATGTCAATTCAATGCTAATTGAATTGAAATCGGTAATGTGTATGCTATCCCAGAAATGGGGAGGGGGAGGGGTATTGAGGTCCAAATAAATAAGTGCAACGAAATAATTAGTAAGATTTACTCATAATTCTATGTTCTGTGTATGTATAGTAAACACAATGTGTTATCGAACCACTGTGTCTCATTCTGGTCATTTAGCGTTCTGACAATTACCAATGACCTACTTACCTTTGTGTAGTATCATTTGTATGACAATAATTTCACAATAGAGAGAGAGCGCATGTCGGGTGGTTAAACAAAATGAAGAAAATATGGTGAAATACATCACCGGCGTGAGGATTTTTAACAGATACGATGGTCAACAAAGCAAATTTAATTCTACCCCAGACGAAATGCGCAAAAATTAAAAGACGTATGGTTTATCATGTAATTATTGTTGATCAGTTCTGAATGGCATTCTTTTGGCATAAAAAATAATTCTCTAAAGTAAAATTACGACTACCAATTGTTTAAAAACTCCGGTATGCTGGACTAATAGTTTGGGAAATGCAAATAAGGATACCTCTTAGAGCATACTATAGTAGATTGTTCGACGCAGAATTTTTTACTATTTTTGTCTAATCAGAATGCAAGCTTGTCTTCAATAACAGACCGTTACCATGGGTAAGCGTCTTTTAGTTCAAAGGTCACAATTCGAAAATATACCGACTGCGTCGGAAAAATGGAACATCGTCTGAAACGACGGCGATTTCGTGAGGTAAACCTACACGAAAAATTGGTACGTTTTTTTGCTTGTTACGATGGGTGGTGACCAATTTCGACTCGTGTAACGAGAAATATTAATGGTTCAGCATGAATTATCAATTATAAAAATTAATCAATAGGACCGGAAACAAATTGTGTCAGCTTTTTCTATGGAATAATGTAGCGACATGGTGAGTGCAATTGATCACCGTTGTCGAATAATCCATTTACTATTCTTGTGTCACAAACACCAAAATATCTTTTTCAATATATTTTTATAAGTTAGAAATTGTTATATTAAACTAACTACTTGTATTTTATTTACGAAACTTCTACATGTCATTCTCCCAATCTTAAAAGTTTTTAAAGACGGCGCCGCTATGCAAATCTGTACATCGACAAAGCACACGCTTTTGTGTTGATTTTCATTTAATTAAACACGTAATAGAATAAATAGAATGCAAAACAACGACGACCACACGATCGCACAAAATAATCATTAAATGACTTCAATCATAATTACGTCGTTAAATATTATTAGACTGGTGTCACTGTCAGTACTACATTTGTCGGTTCAGTGAACAGCTATCGCAAGGATTGCCAAATATCGCGTTGATTTCCAAAACCAAAAAGTGTAACGAGTCTCTCGCGGATGCACATGGAATATTAGTTTAAATCGTAATATTAGTTATCTGTTATACAGTAAAAATGAGACATAATACGAAAGGACATGTATAGTAAAGTTGTTCAAGATAAATGTGGTGCACCGATTCATGTATAGATTCCTTCAATGTGACCTATATTTTACGAGCGTAAGGTGTTATTACACGCCGGTCGCAGTAGTTTCTATGTATTTGAGCGTTAGCAAGGGGAAAGTTTGCTACGCAACATCCCAAAAATGATAGTGTCTGTAAAATATTCTAGGTATTAAAAAGACGGCAAGTAAATAAGCAGAACTGGGACGATATCCTTTGGAATCTTGTATTAAAATATAGGTTATGATTAAAAGAATTGATTCAATTAAATACTCACGTACCTATTGAGAAAATATTAATCATCTTTTAAAAGACGCATTTGGCTTAAACAAAATCTTTACATGAAGACGACATTTGTTCGTGGTAAACTTTCTCAATCCTTGACGAACTTTATTTCAAAAGAATTGAATTTAAGGATATTAATAGACCAGTTAAAGCCTCGAAAAGTTCAATCATGAAAACATTAAAAGGTCCGAATATGAACAATGCGGACACAAATTTTCAGACAAAATGTCTTCAATTAACGAATCCTCTTAACTTTTTCTATATAGTACACTTGAAAAAAAACAAGAATATATGTACAAATTGAAAGAGATATCAAAACGATTTCGGAGTTACCTTCTTAAACACTAAAAAACCTTGTGGTCACATAATCTCTGGAACTATAAGAGGAAAACTTTTGGTTGGTCAATTTAAGACAACTGATGAGATAACTTTATTGCATATTATCAAAAATTTTCAGGAGAGTATATATATGCCATTGACATATTTGATTTATGTTCAAAACTCGCAAACCGAAAGCCATTTATGTCTTCATCAATGGTCATCTGGAGACATGACTTTGAAAATGACTTCTTGTTTTGTTAGCAACTTTCGGTCTGCTCTGTTAACAAATGTCTCCAACAACGATGTTTAGAGTTTAGACCAACATTTTTCTATCGAAAGACAGTCCCTTCATGTTTAGAAAAGTCATTTCGGTTTTCAAATCAGTAGTGATTGACAAAGTTCCTAACAACCATATGTTTTCGGTTCAAAAGGCATTAACTTCCGGATTTGATAACGTCATTATTAAAGTACCTAGCAACCAGAATTTTTTTAATTCAGGAAAACAGTTCCTTTCAAAGATAGTCGATTCCAAAACATTATGTTCAAAAGTTCAAAACAACAGAAGAAGATAAATTACTTTCTCACAGGAATCTGGGAACGAGAATATGGAAAGCCATCGGGGTCAAAATTCGTAATGCTTCATTCATCATTATTCTTCCTTCATTTATCATTTGTCATGCTTATTTCATTATTCTTCATCCTTCATTCATCATTCGTCATGCTTACTTCATTATTCTTCATCCTTCATTCATCATTCTTTATCCTTCATTCATCATTCGTCATGCTTAATTCATTATTCTTCATCCTTCATTCATCATTCTTTATTCTTCATTCATCATTCTTCATGCTTAATTCGTTATGCTTCATCCATAATTCCTCTTTTGTCATTCTTAATTCATTATTGTTAATTCTATATTCTTAGTTCAATATTCTTTATTGTTAATTCTTTATTCTTTATTGTAAATTCGTTATCCCATTTTATAATTCTTATTTTCACATTGTAACTACTAGGCATAATGATAAACTACTACACATAATGACAAACTACTACAAATTACCAAATACGAATGACGAAAAAAAATCTCGCACTGCATCCATGTGCATCCAAGCGTTTAATTGTCGTGCATCTGAATGTTTTATTCCCCAATCTCCAAGACTCATTTTTCTATTAAGATGGAGGAAGCCAATCGAATATCGATGGAAAGGGCAGACATTTTACTTACAAGGTATGTACTTTAATTTTATACATCATTAAGACTATATCTTCAAATCTAATAAAAATCATTCTTTGGAAACCATGAAGGAATAGCTGTGGGAGCAACAAGTTCTCAGACAGGACCCCCCTATTCTCTTCTTGTAAGAAATCTTTTACAAGTCTTAAATTATATTTTTCTCTTTGTTTTATTCATTTCTAACGAAATAATAAAACTTTCCACTTAAAAACTATGTTTCTGACAGTCGTCCTGCATTTTTTTTCTTTTTTCTTTTTTTTTTGGGGGGGGGTCCATAGTAATACCTTAGTATACCCAAGAACACCCAAGAATACCTTATAAAACAACAAAATTGATATGAAAACAATATTTTTGTAAAAAAAATACATATTGCAAGATGTGAAATATTTTTTATGAGCAACTATATTATTTTAATATAGAAAAACTCTAAATTGTTGTCATGTAGACACATACAGGTTAAAATGGCAGATTATCAGTGTTTGGCAGTCTTAAGACTGTTTTAAAGTTGTAGGTTCTCTATTTATGGTAAAAGATTTTACAAAATAGTCAGCAAAGTATGCTATGACATAAAATACTGTAACAAAGAAACACATTGTACATGTGGAAACATTTAATTTTTTGTATTATTTCAATCAAGACATCAATGGAGTGCAGCTGGTGATAATATGTTATATCTTTAATTATTTTGGGATTATTTTGTTTTAAAATCGCTGTGTCTTCTAAATATTCATTTTCAAATGAATTTTCATGTTTACTACATGTATATGTTGTTTAATACATGTAACTCCCAAAATTGTTATTTGAACAAGTGTTTGGGTACACTCACAGTTTGGGTTTTACACGAGCCATCATAAAGATAATGAGATTGACCTATGGTACACACATATGGCACCTATTTAAAAAAAATTAATGGTTTTAATGTATATAACACAATTTGGTTGGGGGGGGGAAGGGGGTGTAAAAATATCTTTTTCATTATTTTTGCCTATACAAAATTCTTTTAAGCAAAAAGGTATTTTCAAGATTTTCACAAAAAGTAGCAGATGGCGTCCTGCATCCCCATAAGTCATATAGTTGTATCAAAAAAGTAGTGAAATATGCCATAAATCTGACCACTAGAAAGGGATAACATACTAAAACTTTGGATTAGGTATAGATGGGTCTTGCCATTGGTATACTAAGTAGGGTGACTGGGTCCTTTCTGCAGGTACCAGTGTCATGAACAAGCCATATATATTTGGTACTGTTGTTATTTTCCTTAGTTATCAATTAATATAAATAAATTACATTTTCTTTAAGTGTTGTCATTGATTCACATACATGTATGAGCCATAAAGACCTTGCTACCTGTCAGACACTTTCACATCTTTACATATTTTGTCCTAATGCTTTTTATTATCAGTCTGTACCAACTATTTGTGCAATATGAACTGCATGAGATAATAAAAAAGACAATAAATATGACATGGATTTTTAAGAAGATATGTAATTAATCCTTTAAAATCAATAAGTGTAAGAATAAATCAATATGCATCAGCAGCATGTACACTACACACACAATTCAGTTGTGGTCTTTTAGTTCCCTTCCCCACTTATTACACCATAATGCCCTATAGTTCAGTCTTCTCATGCTGCTCGTCCTTTCCAAACTAATTGTGTTGGGGCTATAACTTTTTTTATCCCTTGAGGTAGGCTTTTGATATTTGGTATGTGGGTAAATATATCTAATATCAAGGCGATGCGTCACATACCATGGTTGATGACCTTTGACTTTGACGTTGGTGGGCCCACAGAGCTGGATGCCATCTCACATTTATTACAGTATTGCAGGGTTACATAATAATGTAGTATGCACTGCAATGGAATTTTTGGGAAGGTTGCGTAGCAAACTTTCCCCTTGCTAACGCATAGAAACTACTGCGACCGGCGTGTAATCAAACCTTACGCTCGTAAAATATAGGTCACATTTGAGGAATCTATCAATTTCATGAATCGGTGCACCACATTTATCTTGAACAACTTTACTATACATGTCCTTTCGTATTATGTCTCATTTACTGTATAATTGATAACTAATATTACGATTTAAACTAATATTGCATGTTCATCCGCGAGAGACAGACTCGTTACACTTTTTGGTTTCAGAAATCAACGCGATATTTGGCAATCCTCGCGATAGCTGTTCACTGAACCGACAAATGTAGTACTGACAGTGGCACCAGTCTAATAATATTTGACGACGTTATTATGATTAAAGTGATTTAATGATTATTTTATGCGATCGTGTGGTCGTCGTTTCATACGGTTTTGCATTCTATTTTTCACGTGTTTAATTAAATGAAAATCAACACAAAAGTGTGTGCTTTGTCGATGTACAGATTTGCAGAGCAGCGCCATCTATAAAATTTTTTAAGGTTGGGAGAAT
Source organism: Limnoperna fortunei (assembly GCA_944474755.1). Taxonomy (NCBI): domain Eukaryota; kingdom Metazoa; phylum Mollusca; class Bivalvia; order Mytilida; family Modiolidae; genus Limnoperna; species Limnoperna fortunei. Next base: position 53,191,086 of record OX104116.1, read on the forward strand.
GGCATGTAGAAGTTTCGTAAATAAAATACAAGTATATTTAAATATATAACAATTTCTCTAACTAATAAAAATGTATTGAAAAAGATATTTTCAAATTGGTGTTTGTGACACAAGAATAGTAAATGCATTATTCGACATCGGTGATCAATTGCACTCACCATTTCGAAATTGGTCAACACCCATCGTAATAAGCCAAAAAACGTACCAATTTTCCGTGCATGTTTACCTCACGAAATTGCCATCGTTTTAAACGATGTTGCATTTTTATGCTTTAAGTATCTAATTAAACGAAAGGCAAAACGATATATTTTTCATCATTTTGTGTGTTCCTTCAAACAAAGGAAGATGTGATCAAGTCAATGTGTTTTAGCAGACGTTTTTTGAGTGACAAATAAAACCTCTTAGCGCGTATGTTCGATCTTATATTCCTTATGAGATCCAAAAAGGTGCAAATTGAAATCAGCAATTATTTTTTAACATTTGTTCAGCGTTTTGAAATGCTGTTTTTATAATTTGATAGAGCGATTTTCCAAGGTTAATTTTGACCAAAATTAGAATGGGTGTAACTTGGAGCAAGCGATTATTGTCCGTTTAAAAACATTGTGGTAATGTCGTTTGCGGTTTAGGCGCAAATGCCATAGAACGTCACGAAAGCTGGCGATCTTTTGCAAACATCGTAAGACACTTGTTGAAAACAAAAAGTGTCAGATTGCGTAGCAAAAGTCAAGTACATGTAAACAATAAGCACAGTATGGAATATGTATAGTGGAAATTTTTTTAATATCGCATATTGAATATTAATTTTTAAAAATGCAAGCAGAAAAGCACTCCATTTGATTGTGTCTTTTAGTATAAGCTATTAACACACTGTTTAAATTTAAAACAAACTAGTTGACATGCATTCTGATTATAAAGATATATGTTGCCTCATACAGTCGTTTTTGTTTGTTTGAATCCGGGGGATTTATAAAAATTGATTTACATGCGCGTTTGAATAATACTGGGTCGATCTTGTTATAGTGTGTGGGACTCGATATACCAAAGCGACCCAGTATCATTCGAAAGCACATGTAAATCGTCTTGCACAGATCCCTGTGTTGTAATTGTTTAATACCACTTTCAGCAATTTTTCAACTATATTTGGGCGTCCTGTTTTTATTGAAGGAGAAAGCCAGATTGTAGGAGTCTTTTAATAATTGTCAAGATTGAAGTTGAGCACACCCTGGCAGCAGTAAGACTCAAACAAGTGCTGACAGGCATTCGATCAATAGTAGATGAATACTTCCTTAACCACTCGGCAAACTGAAGCCCTGGAGTATTACAGAAATAAATTATTTTAGTTTTGAATATTTTAGAAGCTTATGCCATTACTTACATTTATAGGGAGACATTTACATATATGTACATGTATTTGATGCAAGTTATATTCCAACCATATAACAGGTGTGATTTTTATGTCTGAAATAGGCAGCAGCAATTTGTCTTATTTATTAATATATTTATAACATTTGTTTGCCATTTTTTGTTGTAGGGGATACCTATCTCTTATCCACAACTACTTGCACCACTGAGTGGGATTTGATGAAACTTTCGCAGATCTTTGTCATATGTTGGAATTGTGCACCTGATTATTTAGAGTTTGAGCAAAACGCTTTTTGGAGTTTCCAATAGCAAAGCCCTGGGCATTGCCATTCAAGACATAAGGGAGCTGGGGCTATCAATTATGAGGATTGCAAAGTTTTTTTCTACTCTTTTAAATTTATATCTAATATGTTTCTAAATTTACCTGATTTATTTTACATTGGTTTGTTTTATTGCCTGTCAAACATGAGGCAGGAATCTCATTTCATAATTGCGAAGCAACATTTCCTTCGGTGCATTCTGCACTTTGATTAATGCTTTTCTGAAGACAGCTATTTTTTCACAGGTACATGTACATATGAATGGGCTCATTTTATAGTCTAATACACAGAAGAGTCAAATGGTTTCTTGATGACATACACATAAGCAGTTGTAATTAAATAATTATTTGCATGACTTTTCAAACCAGTTAGTTTTATCAATTATTTTATTCCCATATAAAGTTGTATCATATATATTTAGTAAATATATGTTAAGTTATATGATACTAATAGAGGGGCCTCGGTGGCCGAGTGGTCAAGGTAGTTCGTCTACTATATTGATCATTTGGTCTGTCAACACTGAGATTGCGGGTTCGATTCTCACTGCAGGCAGGGTGTACTCGACTCCAATCTTAATTGACAAGGATTGCCAGTTTTCCTACCGCATGTCGGGGGTTCTCTACGGGTACTCTGGCTTCCTCCCCCAATAAAAACTGGACGCCATGAAATAGCTGAAAAATTGCTGAAAGTGGCGTTTAAACACCATTCAAACATCAAACTTCAAACATGATACTAATAGAGGTTGTAGAACCGTATTGCCTAGGGATGTAATACACTCCTCCAGGGCAGATATGGATTTCCTATATTTTTGCAATGTAGATCCATATCTGCCCTGCAGGGCAGCCAAGATAAAATTGGATTTATTTGAAACTTGCAATTTAAAGTATTTGATAAAAATGTTATGATTTGGAGATATCCATATCACATCCCCTATAAACCCTCAACCCATATCTACCCTCTGGCCTAAAGGCCCTCATGGAGATATGGATGTCTCAGATTGATAATTAGGGATGTGATATGGATAATGCCATATAATAATCTCTAATTATCAACACTTCATGTTGCATGTTTAAACATATTGCATCATTTGTTAGTATGAAGTTGTTTGTTTGCATTTATGAAACATTTAATTTGTTATTTGTCAAAGAATTAATTAATATGGGGTAGAATTAATATCGGGTGAGAATTCACAGTTGTAGGTGTTGTACTTCGTCCAGTGTTGTATGTAGCATAAGTTGGTCACAACTCCCTTGTATGGCAGAAAGAATTCATTGCAACACAAGACTGTTCATACTTCTTGGTATACATGACACATGGTATTCTGAATTGCTTGATAAAATCCCAAGATACTGATGCTGGTCTGAGATATATAAGCACCCCAGTCAGTGTCATGTTACAGAAGTGTTCATTTATGAATATGTGATAATTGTTGGTTTCATAATGATTTACAGTTGAAAATCACAAAATGTCAAATTGAGTGTTCGAATTTCCATATTATATCAAATGAGACTCTGGCAAGCTTGTTTTTACATTGAAATTATAGAAGAGAGTTGATATAAAGCGATTCTCAACTATCATGAGTTTTGAAGCCATTTCCTCATATGATTCTGTTTTCAAGCGGTAGAACAACATTGGCTTGTGCAGAAATTTTCCTTGAATTTCACTATGATGTCATAGGTGAAAAACCTTGCAACGTCACACATACACCAACACAACCAATCAGAATGCGCTAAAAGTGATACACAATGGACGATCATACAATCAAACAAGTCTTATTTTTTATAGCACTTTTTCATATCTTCCAGACTGTGATATCTTAAAATACAGTCTTTTTGGAAATTTGACAAAACAACCCAATTGTAAGAGAATATTTATCATATACTAGCACTTAGACAAGATATGTTTGTTTCTGCATATGTAATACTGATAGAGGTTGTAGAGCCATATCACAAAGGGGTGTACTGTAATACAAATGCAATATCACACACCCACCAGGGCAATTATGGGTAACCCTAAATATTTTCAAAGGAGATACATATCTGGCCTACAGAGCAAGATATGGATATAATGTAAAACTTGTGATTTTAAGTATAATATAAAAAGATAATGTCCATGTCACATCCTGTATCAACCCTAAACCCATATCTGCCATCCCTAGAAGTCTCAGATTGATTACCATATAATAACCTGGCTCTTATTGGTGTATAAATTCTTACATTTATTGGTTTACAACCAACCAGCTGAAATAAAGAAATAGAAGGTATAAATGCAAGTGGTCCAATTATCTGCCATTGATTGCTAGCTATCAGTCAGTACCAGAAAATCTGACCACGAAGAAAATTAAATATATTAATTAAACTATAGGGTAAATATTAGAAAAATACTTTTTAAGTTTAGAAAATTAAGGTTGGCCAATTGAAACCAAACTTGGTCAGTATGTTCATTGGATGTACCTTAAATAAGTTTTGTGATTTTATTCTTATAGTCTGATTGGTTAACTAATATGGCCACCGCCTAATTTAACATAATACCCTAAGGGAAAAAGTTTTAAAAGGCCTTTTCTCTAAAATTGGTAAACAATTGAAACAAAACTTATGACAAGTATTCATCCAATGGTCCTTATAAGGTTTATGTTTTTAATACCAATTGGAAATTTAGAATGACCGCCACCACAGGACTTGCATGCAGTTTAACACAGTTAACTAATCAAAACACAAGTTTTACAGAGAACTCTTATTTCAAATGCCATATCTTTTCTAAAACTGCAAAGCTGATTCAAGCCATATTGTATGTGAATGTTTATCGGATGGTCCTCTTAAAATTTTGTGATTATTAAATTTGATCAAAAATCCATAATGACCGAAATTGTAGGGATTAATTGAACATAGAAACCCACATGATAAGGCTTAAAATACTAGTATAGCTTTCTACTGGTATTTGAAACTATTGAACCAGTTGAAACGAAACAGCGAGATTCATAGGTTGTCTCAACAAAGATAATGTTATTTATGCCAGTAGAAAATTACAGGACTTTGATTAAGGTTGATGTGAAATGCCATCTTCTTTGCCTATAAAATCAGGTAGGCTCTAAGAGCCTCTGGTTAAAATTGATAGACATCCTTGTATAGAAAAATAAAACCTCAGTCGTGTCCTAGTGCTAGTATTTTACACCTATGAATACAAGAATATAGGTACTATTGTGGTACAGGTTAATAAATTACTGATAAATTTTTGTACCAACGAGTTGTATAATATTTTTCATTGTTGGAAGTGAATGAGTGCATTCTTTTACATTTATTTGTAGATTCATGGTGGAGCAAATGATCCTTTGCAACATCTATACAACTCTGTGAAGAAAGAAGAAAACATTCCTTAAAATGCAGCTAAATGATGTACATGAATTTGCATTCAAGTTGTTCGATAAGGCCAAAATATATATATATATATATTTGTGTTTCCTATTACTTCAACTACCATGGTCATTTGAGCTCAAGCACTGGTAAAGTGCTAATGAAACATACATAAACTTTATTTTGGCCTAGTAATGACCTACTTGTGCTAAACTTAATAATCTCATTAAAATTAATTCTTTCACATGCTCACAAGCAAGTGAAAGATTTATATTAATTAGTTTGTTGACTTCAGGGTTCCCTTGAAAACTGGCAAAGACCGGGAGTTTTTTTTCTTTTCCTAGGAATTTAATAAAAATGTTTAAAAATCCAGGAAATTTGTATATTGCAAAGGGATCTGGATTTTACGTTACCTTACCCATTTATATTACAAAGTTTTTCTGTCCCATTATTACTTTTAAATGGGGAAGATAATTTGTAAGCTTTGAATCTGGATAAATATATATTTAGGACTTGTGAAATAACTTGAGCACTTTAATTAACAGTATTTCAAATTAATATTTCATTTTGGTTGTTGAAACTGGCAATGTCATACATTTCAAAGGAAATTGAACATGAATAAATCCTTAAGATTTTAATAAAAAATCTGTTTTGAGAACCCTGTAACTTTGATGTACAATTAAACTTGCTTGTGTAAGCACATTTTATTGAACTGTTTCACCATTGTTGTCCATTGGCATAACAAATTATATATTGATAGATATGAGGGTATACTTTTTTTTCATTAAAATGACATAGCATTAGCTGAGTTACAGTTTTCTTTTTTCCCCGCCACTTTGCGTCGGAGGGACATTATTTTGCTCATCATTCGTCCCACTGTCTGCAGCACATTTTGGACACATCTCCACTGAAACCGCTTGATGGATTACTTTGATATTTGGGAGGATTAATCATAGTGATGTGTAGATGTGAATACTCTACTGTCATTTTGATTCGTCAAATTTTGAAGGAGTTATGGGACATTTTAGCAATAAAATACAATGGTAGATCTTGTGGACACGTTTTCTCTTATACCATCCAGTGGGTTGCTTTGATCGGATTAAGTGTTGTGATGTGTAGATGTACATACTCTTAACTTAACCACCATTTTGATTCGTCAAATGTTATAGAAGTTATGCGACTTGGACACTATTACTATTTCAGTAATAGTAAACAATATTGAAAGCAAATTTTATCAAGTGCTCTACTAAATTGTGCACATTTTGTTGCTTAGCTCTTTCCCAAATGATTATAATATTACATGTTTATTATTTGTTCACATATTTGTAGTTTCTCGAATCTCGTGGGCAATTTGATACTGCAATGGTGGAGGATATTTGTCTATGTGTTGCAATCTTTATTAATTTTCTTGCTTTGAAATTGAATGTACTTGGAGCAGTTGAGACTCCAATTTTGCAAATTATTCCAATATTATAATATTTGGTAAATAGGTTATTGATTAATAATGCATGACAGTCTAGTATGTGCCACCTAATTTTGACCTCAATTTCATATCAAAATTTTGATGTCAAGCAGTCAGGCGAAATATGGTGTCTTTAAAACTTGACAGCAAGATTGCAATAGACATGATAGAATTTATGAATTGTTTGAGAATTTGTTTTCTTATTTTCCAGACATTTTAACAAAGTGGGTAAATATTTGTGTAATCAACTTCCCTTCAGCTTTCAACACAGCTGCCTGAACTTAAAAAATAATTAATTTCTCTTGATTATACTACAACATAATAAAGAGAAATTGGTGTAATAAAAAGAAATTTATTATTTTTCTTAGGACAATGTTTCGCAATGAGACATGTCAAACTAGTTACCAAACAAGTGAATATACACTGTAAACTGTTTATTGGCGTTTTATTCCATAAAAAAATAATCCTGACCCCAAGTGCATGTGATCCGGAATCTATAAATCAACTATTTATACTAGTCCAGCTGTGATTTGGAAAAAATCGTCCAAGATCCATTTTTCAGGAATACCAAGAATACTGTACATTCTTCTCTGCTAGACGGTAAGACTTCCAACTCACTAGTTCACTAGTGGCTGCCACCCAGCACCCAGCTAATACATTTTTAGTGGTCGCCTGAATATAGCTGAAATATTGCTGATCGGGCGTTAAACACCATTAATCAATCAATCAATCATTTTTAGTGGTGGGTTCAAATGGCAGCCTTCCCCGTTAGACCACAAAAACAATCATTGAATGTATGAGCTATAGTTTCTAAAATATTTAAGTGGAAATAGGTATGAGCTTTAGGTATTCCCACTGTCACTAGTGTCTGAAATTTGTTTCCACGTATATGGGTACAAACATTTCTGAGCCAGGTTGGCCAGTGGGCATTCCAGATTTTCGGCTGGTAGGTCATGTGATTGCCTATACTCTGTTACCTGTGAAATTGTTTTACATTCGCAATAAACAGTTAACATTTTTCATCACAGACACATTCATAATATAATACGAATACGAAAACTTTACTTTGATTCGGTACATTTATATAATAAGTAGCGTATGCTCTATTTTTAACCGAATACAGATCCACGCAATAAACACACTCGCCAATAGCAGCAAGTAATGACAACAGATGTACAAAATTTTGTCGGGTATTTTAATTATTCAGAAGTAGGGTCCTAGCGCATCTAGTACTGAATATTTTTAATAAAATGAAAATGATCGAGAGAATCCGAACGACTCTTTCGTGAAAAAAATTAAACGCTTGGATACACATGGATGCAGTGCGAGATTTTTTTTCGTCATTCGTATTTGGTTATTTGTAGTGTGTAGTAGTTTATCATTATGCCTAGTAGTTACAATGTGAAAATAAGAATGATAAAATGGGATAACGAATTTACAATAAAGAATAAAGAATTAACAATAAAGAATATAGAACTAAGAATATAGAATTAACAATAATGAAATAAGAATGACGAATGATGAATGAAGGATAAAGAATGATAAATGAAGGATGAAGAATAATGAATTACGCATGACGAATGATGAATGAAGGATAAAGAATGATGAATGAAGGATGAAGAATAATGAAGTAAGCATGACGAATGATGAATGAAGGATGAAGAATAATGAAATAAGCATGACAAATGATGAATGAAGCATTACGAATTTTGACCCCGATGGCTTTCCATACGAGAACTTCACATTTGTTCTTGAAAAATTAGCGCTATCTTTGTTCTTAATCTATTATTTGTAATTGACATAATGAATAGTAACATAAACAAATTTTACTGAAACAAAAACACATATATTAACAAATAATTGTAATTTTTCTTTTTTAGCGGTGGCCTCTGTGGACCTTAACATGCTCCGATGTCTTCATAGACGGTTCAAGATGACTTTGTAAAAAAATCAAATTGTATTTGAAGATTGAAGTGTGAAATGTATAGCGAACGGAGATCAATGCCAAGAAACAAGAATAGCTCATCTGTCAGCGAGTGTCTTTAAGACACAGATGAAGCAAAGCCTTATCAGCAACATAATGGGTGTATTGCAACAAGTGGAAATTTGAAGAAAAGTAAATGAATATCTAAATTCTTAGCTTTAAATATGAAGAAGATAGCCAGATAAAACATGCATCCCTAAATGGTCTGCAACCTGCAAACATAGCAGGTCCAACTATTTATAGTTTTAAGAATGTAAAAAATAAAAATCTTTTAGCCTTGCAGGCCTCTATTATGCCCCCAAATAACCTATATTAAATATAAATGCTCTAGCTTAATGTCTGTACGAAACGATGGATGGACAAACATGGCTGCAACCTATAACCTGCAAACTAAGACCAACTATCAATAGTAGAAATATTTTACATAATTAAAATCCTACTGCACATCTTCATTGTGTACAAAACAAACATCTTAATAACAATATAAATGCTGTAACTATAAATGAAGTTGAAAATAACCGGACAAGATATCTACCCATATCTCAGCTATCGGGCCTGCAAACAGTCCAACTATCGGTATTTTTAAGACTGTTTCACAAACATCAAATCATTTGGAGCTGTATACTTTCATTATGTGTTCACTTGTCTCAAATTTTAAGAAATTCTAAAGCAAATGAAAATTATTTGGCTCTGCATGTCTGTAGAAGAAGATAGCCGGAACAGCCATGCACCCAATCCGGATGGACGGACGGACAAGGATAAATTAATGTGCCTCTAACTTTTCATCATGGTGGCATACAATTCTAAAATACTCAATTGCTTTGTTATATTAAAAGTATGTGCATAAAAACATATAGCACAGATGGATTTGTTCAGACTTTATTTGGGCTTGTAAGTTCACAAGTTTTTTGTAAATTTCGTAAACTGCATTTGTACATATTATCAACAAAACTGCCAAATGGGTTGAAAGAAATTCCAATTATTCCACAGGTTTCTATGTTTAGCATTTTCAATTGTTGCAGATGAACACAATTTAAATTACTGAATTTGGAAGCAGACTATAACATTCATCAGCAGTCTGTATATGTCTTTATTGGTTTCACAGCATATATTGTTTATAAAAAACATCAGTGACTTTCACAAGCTAACAAAACTTAATTACAATTAAATCAATATACATTGAATTCATGTAATTGTTTGATGATTTCGGAATCAACTTGATTCATCATTTGTCTGAAGACATCGTGACCATGTAGACCTTGACAGACTTGAAGTTGTGACAAGAAGTAATCCTTCAACACAATGTTATTTACTGGATCAGTTTTCAATAACTGAAAAAAAGAAATCAATTATCAGTTAAACATTTAATTTCAGGATTTTACCATACATTAATAAATATTCAATTCAAAGGAAGAAACCAATATGCTGCTAATGTTATAACTTGCAACATTTTAATATATATTAATAGTAACAGAGCACTGATGGAAAGGTTAATTTTGGCACTGGTTTACATTTACCTACCTAAAGAAGGTGGAAACATACCATTGACAATCGGCATTTTATCTTGAAATATAGCTGGCATTTTACATGCTTTTGTAATTAGCATGCTTAAAAAATGTAATTCTAAATTCTGGAAGACACACAAATAATTGTTTTAGAACAGATTACTAGAATTGCCCAAAATTCAAACAAGAAACTTTAAAATAGTCATTCTAGTGCATGACTAGAATAAAAAGATGACTTATTTGTAGATCTTTCCTTGCTTTATATTTTTGGCAAGGAGCAAAATGTTGCCCAAAATGCAAACAAGCAACCAGAAAATAGTCATTCTAGAGCAATTACTAGAATTAAAATGTTGACTTGTTTGTAGATCTTGCCTTGCTTTTTATTTTTGGGAAGGAACAACCTTTCCTTAGACTAACGTTCTAACGCAAGGAAATTACTTTGGATACCGTTTATACTGTATCCTTGTGCTCCTAATGCTAGTTAAAATAGTTCAGATTGGCAGAACCAATTAATAACAAGATCCAGTATACTGTATTAATCTAACAGCTCTACTATGCATCCCTTTCTTATTGTCATTTACGGTAACTAATAACGTCGATTACAACAAGATTACGATAGTTTATGTTCATTCGTGAGTATAAACACTTCATACTTCATATGAAGCCTGGATTAGTACACAAAACAGTGGCAGCTCCAGTTTTACATGATTTATCCCCCCTTTTACTTACGGTTAAAAAAACTACGGCTGTCATCACTAAAAGACTACGATATTGAAATAAAGATTTTGCATTGTTTTTGTATTGTTTGTCTATGCCAATTAAATTTTCTAATTAACTTCATCAGTAGATGTTACTATAGCCATAGGCAACGAGTGAGTTTCAATACAACACGGATGTCACTGGTAAGCTTATTTATACAAGCTATAAAACAGCTGGGGTTCTACCTCCAATAAGCATCAGGTGAATAGGGTAATAAATACAGTCGGAAAGCATTTCCCATAATGGCTTCCAATTTCTTGACAAGGTTACGTGATTTTCGATTTGAAAATTAGACGTTTTTATTTCACGATATGTTCGCTTGCAAAACGGACTCGAATGCATAATAAAAATTGTGGTATTGGCATATTCTGAAAATGTTTTGATCCGCAGGGCCCGTTTCATAAAACATCTCAAATTTGAGGATTTCCTCAACTCATCCTCAACTCAAATATTGACCAATCAGATTGCTGGAAATTTCAAATTTGAGGAAAAACTCAAGGATTTGAGGAAAATCTCAATTTGAGAAGTTTTATGAAACTAAGGCATGATATCGGATTTTCATATTTTTTGTATCAATTATGACATACGGTGTAAGAGTTTTAAGAATTTCACTGAAAAAAGACGACAAAAATGGCGGAAGTGAAATTCGCCGATTTTAAATATAATTGCACCACAAATCGAAAAGATATGCAAGCGCCTAGAAAATGAAAAGGATAGTATAATCAAACATACGCGACATTTTGCACCCAGCGGTTGATATTTTAGCGGTTCTAATACGCAATTGTGTCAGATTGTTCGCTCACAAGTTGGCGTTTTTAACCCTTATACTGACAACTGGTCGTTTGAGCCGATTTACGTTACCTTTCACTGCCAGAGGGCCGTTTTGGCCAATTGACGTTACCTTTCACTGTCAGAGGGCCGATTTGGCCGATTGACGTTACATTTCACTGCCAGCGGGCCGATTTCAGTCGATATTCATTAAAATATGTTCCAGATTATTATCTAAAGTTAAAATAAATTATTTGCATAGTATTGTTGTGTATGTCAATCGGGCAAGTTTTGAACTTGGCATATGACGTAACAGACCGCATGATGACGTCAAATCGATGTGATCTGGGTATTTGGAGAACATTGGGCAATTTAGCTTTCGCTTAGAAAAGAGTGTACCCTCAAAAAGTGGAGAAACAGAATATAAGGTGTTCATAACATGCTTAATGATAAAGCCGAGCCAATTGTCTATTTTTAAGAGCCTTTTACCCTCAATTTGCCGAAAGATATAGTAAGAAGAACCATCCGTACTTACGAATCTTGATATTTTTTGCTTCCTGTTTAAAGGCTGAAGGATTATCTTTATGATACAGATCGAAGAGACGAGTTTTTTTTTATATTATCATGGTATCATACCTCTGTTTTCTTAACAACAAGAAAATAAGCGATAGTTGTACTTGTTTCTGGGCCAAAGTTTCTGGTTTATTCCCCGAACGCCTACTGGATTAAGGGGCCTTCCAAGGGGTGTTTAAGTTAGCGTCACCTGTTTTTAGCATAGGTTAAATATCAAATCAGAAAAGTATTAGGAATTTCATAATATAATATAGGTATTTACATATTTTAATAATATAATGAATTTTTCACTTGTGAAATATATATGCGTTTTTGTGGTTTTTGTTTTTTTTTGTTTAAGTTGGAAATTGTAGTAGACAAATGTAAGGTTCAACAAACAAATTCAAACTAAAGAAAATACTTTATCAATACATTTTATTAAATTAAAATAAATTAATTACATCTATTTCATTAAATAGCACTTTACATCTTATAATGTAATAATAATAATTAAAGTAACAAAACAAACAATTGAGCACTAAACTATAAACACAGAGTCATTTTGTCACTTATTCGAGATGGAGTCGGGGTAAGTCATTAAGTCGATGACGCCTGTCTGGTAGCGTTCCTTGAGTGTAGTGAGTCTGCGGTCGATGTTGAGGTATTTCTTGGCACTGGGTCGAGTGGTTCCACCAGCCTGTCTCTGTACCTGGGTAATGTCGTCTTGTATGTATATCTTTAAACATCTGGATTGAATTGAATATGTTGGAATGTGCGTGCTGTGTCATCTTCTTCAGTTTGCTGTGCCAGCCCTCTATGTTGTTGGTAGTACTGGGTCGTTGAGTTCCAAAGTAGTCCCACATGGTCCTGTCTACTTTTACCCACTGCTCTGTCACTTAGTCTGTAAATATCTTTGTAAGTTGAGTTATGTCTGCGGCGTCACGGTCTTCGAGGGCCTGGAACAATACGTCTTCTATTGCATTCATGAAAAAAACACCCCGTGGTTTCAAGTCCTATTGTCTATGTTTTAATTTTATATCTATGTATGTATGCACCAACTTTATAGTTAAATTATAATAAAAGATTTGTTTTTTACTAATAGATTGTATGTTGGTGATGAATTTCACATTCAGCTGAGCATTGGCCATATTGGTTTTGAATGGTGGTTTTGACTTTTCAGCCATTTTTATACTATTTCTTAGCTTGAAGCTTAATAAATTGGCATGGGACATTATGAAGACAAGTTTATTGTATTGACAAATAATGTATATTTGTAACATTGTAGCCATTCTTTTATAGTTGAAATTAATTTAATTTTAATTAATTTGAAACCATCCATTCTTTTTTTAAATTTTACTTTGATATTTTTCTAGTCAATTCAGTTTCTCCATGTCTACTATACGGGATACCGGTATATAGCGCTGTTGACGAAATACACAGACATACAATAACAACTACATAAATACTAAGACACAAAAGAACCAGGGTACGTATAGGATATAAAAAACTCAAAAATACAACAAAGTACCAGGCAATAAATTTTGCTACGCCTGACGCGCATTTCGTCTATTCAAGACTCATCAGAGGCGCTCTTCCCCCCTCCCCCCCAAAAAAAATGAAAATGCCAAACACTATATGAATATCAAGCGCCAGAAATATCCGACCTTGCAATACTTTTTAAAATCTATAGAGAAATACTGGAATAACTAAATAAGTGTTTAAAAAAAAATAATGTCGAGAAATAGGTTTCAAAATATTCTGAAATTTATCTAAGCTTCAGACCATACATGAGAGATTGGATTGTTATTCCACATCTTAATAAAAGCAGTAACATAAATAAAGTATATCATGTATCTGATATTCCGAGATTAAAGTCGATAATTCCGAGAATAAAGTCGATAATTCCGAGAAAAAAGTTGATAATTAGAAAAAATGGTGGCCCTAATACGCTTCCGTAGATTCATGAATTGAAGGTCAACTAATTCCTTTTTTTTTCCTAATTATTTTTTTTAACTAATTTGATTTTGAGTTGAATAAAAATGTCTGCATTATTAACCCTACTAAGACTTTCAGTTGAAATTCGTCAATTAAAAAAAATATCACATTTTGAAATCTAAATTCACGAAGACTGGCAAATTATTTAGTACTGTCTGCACTTTTACAATTTAAGGTATTCTTCAACGAAGTAGAGAAATGCCAAATAAAATCAGAAACGCCGATTCTGAACCAAAATCAAGCTATTTAGATGAGAAAGAGTGATTTTCTTTGGGTTACATATAAAGATGTCCGAAGGAAAGAAAAACTGTTAAGCACTTTACTACCGCACATAATGTTGAAATAGGCAAATTAAGAATTGTTAACACCTATAATACCTATATGGGCTCTGAAGATACCACTTTTTCAATAACAAAAGCATCACAAAGCACCACAATAAAAAAATACATAAAAGTCATATTAAACAGCTCCTTTTCACAGGATGACGCATAATGCGTAATACTTTTCTCGATCGTAGATAAAGAAGTAAAAAACCATAACAAATTACTAGAAATGAATAGTAGTAAATACAAATAGAAATTATTTGTTAAAAACATAATTTAAAGTATAATTTTCATCAGACAAAATTGTGTAGAACTTGGTCTACAGATGCATTATAACGCATACGTTTGAAAACTAAAATACACATAATAAGTAACCAGATGAAGTTTTTGTTGCAATCGCATTAAAAAAAATTCAAATTTGCCCGGTTTTATATTCGCTATATAGACAGGTAATGAAATGTATTTATAATTTAAATTCCATCAAATAAATTTAAAAAAAAAAATTAATTACAAAGTTACAATAAAAACACTCAATTTTGAATAACTTAAATTTCTATACACATCCTATGTATTCAGATTTGAAATAACAATATGCTATTTTTAAAACTTGAATTCTTTCTTTTTAGATGTCCTAATAAACCTCTGCATCATTTTTGCTGATTGTTGTTGTTAGGCATGGTTTCACATATCATGTTTCAAAAGATATAAAAAAATTAAAATAATAAATATATAGGTACTGCAAAAATAGGGTATAGGACACTATTTAGTCGCTAGAGCATATGACGCTAGAGCTTATGACCAAATAGTATTTATTAATGATGGATATATATAGGGTAATATAATAGTTAACTTTTGCATTTGCAGTTCTGGCAGTCATGTTGAATTTCCTATCGGCTCGAAAAACTTTAAATAATAAGATTACCATCCAAGATTCACTTTTGCATTATTTGGTTTAATTGTGAGGAACAGTTTCAGAGAAGCTGTTTGTTAAGTTTTCCCATAGGTTCCTATGTTAAGCTGTGGTACATTATTCCAATATTTCAAATCAATCTGCCATGCTGTTTATAAAAAGAAGATTTTTGAAATTTCAGCCAATCAGAACCCATTAGTGGCCCTGGAAGCCATGTTCAATTTGCAGTTGGCTCGAAAAACGCAAAATAATAAGATAAATATCCACCCATCCATCATTTCTTCATAATTTGGCTTCATTGTGTGGAACAGTTTCCGAGAAGTTGTTTGTATGTTTTAGCCATTGGGTCCTATGTTAAACTAAGTCCTGCGATGGTGGCCATCTTTGATTCTGGATCAGCACAAAAAAACTTTGCAGAGGATTATCTAAGGTACATTTATGCAATATTTCAAATCAATCTGCCATGGAGTTTATGAGAAGAATTTAACAATTCTGCCAATCGTAACGCATTTATGGCTCTAGGAAGCCATGTTGAATTTGCAATTGGCTCGAAAAACTCAAAATAATAAGATAATTATCCAACCTTCATTTTCTTATTAATTTGGCTTCATTGTGTGGAACAGTTTCCAATAAAAAGTGGTTTGTATGTTTTTCCCTTAGGGTCCTATGTTAAACTATGTCCTGCTATGGCGGTCATCTTGGATTTTGGATCTTCACAAAAACTTTTTAGAGGACCATCTAAGGTACATTATGTAATATTTAAAAAAAAATCTGCCAAACGGTTTATGAGAAGAAGAATTCTGAAATTAAGCCAATCAGAACGCATTAGTGGTCCTTGAAGCCATGTTGAATTTGCAATTGGCTCCAACAAACTCAAAATATTAAGATAACTATCCAACCTTCATTTCTTCATAATTTGTTTTCATTGTGTGGAGCGGTTTCCGAGAAGAAGTTGTTTGTATGTTTTTCCCATAGGGTCTTACGTTAAACTATGAACTGCGATGGCAGCAATCTTGGATTTTGGATTGGCACAAAAAAACTCAAACTTTGTAGAGGACCACCTAAGATACATTTCTGCAAAATTTCAAATCAATCTGACAAGCGGTTTATGAGAAGATTTTTTAAATTCAGCCAATTGGAAAACATTAATGGCTCTGGCAGCCATGTTTAATATTTGATCAGCACCAAAAACTCAAACTTTGTAAAGAACCACCCAATAAACATTCCTGCCAAGTTTGGTTCCAATTGGCCAATGGGTTTTCTAGAAGAAGATTGAAATGTGAAAAGTTTACAGCCGACGACGACGACGGACGCAAAGTGGTGAGAACAGCTCACACTGACCTATGGGTCATGTGAGCTAACAAAAAGCAATTGGCAGAATGTAAAAAGGTTGTTGTTATTTATAAACAGATGCACAAAATATAGAAATAAATAATGTTTAATATTTTAATTAAATTAAAACACTTTGTTGTAAAAAGTTTAATTAAATATTTTTTTAGAACATTAATATGTTGTTCTATTTAGAAAAAACTTTTTAATAAGAATTTAGAGCTTTGTTGTTACAGAGCATCCATTAATTCAGCTGCAAGCAACAGAAAATATATTGCAAATATGCACCTACATGTATTTCAAAATTGTTATTAACATCATATTAGATCAGTTTGCAAGTTGACAAATCTTCAAATAATTTTATATTCCACAAAATTCTGAAATTTGCCTCATGTTTATAGTGATATAGTGGATGGGGTATAGATGTGCATGGAAATGTGAAAATTTAAATAGACAGCGAAATGTATCATTGCAAGAACAGATGCATTACAAATCGTTTAAACAAAAGTGGGTTGTATATTCATACTGAACTTAAAATTAAAGATATACAAAATATTTGACATGGGTTAGCACTGGATATTTATTTGTGCAGATACCAGATTTAATCTGGATAATCTGAGATCAAGTGATAGATTGAGCTGAACGTTACTTCCTTTAATTAAGGCAGTACTGTACTATAAATACTACAGTCTAGAATTTTATGTCACTATCTAAAGAGTTATAATTCCAAAGTTTTCGACGTAAAATGAGCTATTATCCCAAACCTTGGACAGCTCTGATCTTCTTGTAAGTTGTATAACAACGACCTTGCCGTCTGTCAAGTTTACAACTGGTTTGGGTGAAATTTTACTTTTTTCATGAATGGAATTATAATATTTTGTAAGAAAATTAAATAATATAACAAAATCAGATCCCGTTATCAAGGTATAGGCGGCTATGTTGACTACTAATCGGCATAAATACTACAAATAACGAGAATTTTTCAAGTTACAATGTGCTATTAGGGGCCCCCGAAACGAAGGACAAATGCGCAGTAACGACGATAACAAGCTGATTCTTACGTTTATCGTCAGTTTTTCATATCATCTAGTTTAGAAGTAACCAGTCATAATGAATATTCAGTACCTAATACGCAACTGTGTCAGATTATTCCGAGCTTTAAAATTGTAAGCAGTAGTCGCAGCCATCTTCCGGCCACTACGCACAACCCTAGTTAACCTCGATTTTTATGTCTTTAATTTGCATTAAAGCATATCTTAACATAACAAATACAGCTTAAATAGTTTAAAATTATATTTCACAGGTTTCTTTTTTTTTCTTTTCAATATTTATTATAAAATCATGCATTTTCACACAAGGTCATGAAAACGACGGAAAAACATGTTTCAATTTTTTTTATCATCACTCTCCCCATCACATGTCACCTCATATTAATAACGAGTCGTCCCACTCAATAACGACTCGCCCCACATATGTAAAATATATAAATTTAAAACTTTATAATATAAACTAGAGTAAAAAAACATGTGAGCAATGCTCACCATTGATACCCCCGCTTCACAACTACTTTGAAAATTCAGGTGTTCTTAATTATGAAATTGAAACTTTATCTTGTTAAATGTGAAGGCGGTTGCAGATAAAACATGTAACCCTCCCCAATCCCCAAAGAATGCCATCCTCTAAGTCAATGAAAAAGTCCATGTTTTTCTATGGGAAACCTCCAATAATATTCTGATCAAAATGTTAATATCCAGTGCACAATGGCAATATGTGACCAAGATTCTGTGTAAGTTTCAACAAATTCCAATCACTATATATAGTGTTCATGGTGTCCGTACGTACGCGTCCTTCCGTCCGTCCGTCCGTTACACTTTCTCTTATTTGCAACTCCTCCTACACCACTGAATGGAATTTGATAAAACTTACACAGAATCTTTGCCACATAGTGCCATTGTGCAGGAGATATTTAACATTTTGATCGGAATGATATTTGGGGTTTCCCATAGAAAAACATGGACTTTGTCATTGACCTAAGGGGGTCCCTATCTCTTATGTGCAACTCCTCCTACACCACTGAATGAAATTTGATGAAACTTACACAGAATCCATGTCACATAGTGCCATTGTGCAGGAGATATTTAACATTTTGATCGGAATGATATATTTGGGGTTTCCCATTGAAAGCATGGACTTTGTCATGGACATAAGGGGATACCCATCTTTTATTTGCAACTCCTCCTACACCACTGAATGGAATTTGAAGGAAAAAAGGTTTTTGTCCTATTGTTGGGTTTAAATTATGATACCATGAACCGGTGTGTTCGTTCCAAATATTTTGCCATTTTATTTTGAATATTTGTTTAATTATGGAATGAAATTCGTAAGAACTCATCGGTAATTTAAAGTCAATTTTATCTTTTTGTAGGGCTGCTTTTGCTAATCGGTCTGTGGTTTCATTACCGATTAAACCTACGTGCGCGGGAATCCATTCAATTTTTAAATCAATATTTTTGAACGTATATCTGCTGCCAAACAATAAATAGAATCGAGGATATCGGGTCTACTCGATTTATCAGTTTCTATTGATTGGATTGAGCTCAGGGAATCTGTTAGTATTACAGCTTTTTCAATTTTTGTATGATTAGTTATGATTATTGACATTGCTTGGTGGATAGCAAGCATTTCGGTTGTATAAACAGAGAGATTGTCACTACTGCGGAATGATCTGGAATAGTTATATTTAGGGATAAATATACCGTATCCTGTTTTCCAGACCCAGGGTCTTTAGACCCATCCGTATATATTTTGATATGATTTTGGTATTTTTGATCAATATATTCTAATGTCAGATTTTTTATTTTATTAGGATTGTCTGTTTTATTGAAAGTTGAAGAAAGATGGCGAGATGTTTTTGCTATCACAAGATTAGATTAGGAAAAACACTTTTGGCAGGTCAAATAGGTCAGTATGTAAGAAATGTATCTCCGCTTTGCCATCACTGCAATGCTCCGGAAGATATAACTCACATGTTGATAAACTGTGACAAACATCAAACAGCTAGGCAAAAACTCAAAGAAGAACTGGCGAAAATGAACATAGGTCAGTTAGGTATCCAACAACTACTAGCACCCCTTTAAGCATTAGAGAATATTATATAAACATTTGGTCAATTTCATCACGGAAATAGATTACCATAAACTAATCTAAAAATACTCAATTCAGCATCGCGACGGTTTTGACGAATCAAATTATTTCTTTTATACTACACTTTGGATCCATCATATATAAACTAAACAGATGTCCTCTGCGACGGTCGCGCCTTTCAAACATTGACTTCAAAAGAGAAGTTAGCCAAGAGCTTCGTCTCGGGCACCTACTTAGGGAAATGTGTCTAAATAAAGTACCCCAATCTACTAAACCTATTCCTCGGTAAAGTAGGCCAAGAGCTTCGTCTCGGGCACATACTTAGGAAAACGCGCAAGATTCAAATACTCCTCTCTAATTAAACTATTCCAAAGTAAGGTAAGCCAAGAGTTTCGTCTCGGGCACCTTATAAGGAGAACGCGTAATATTCAACTACCCCATATCTACTAAACTATGTAACGAACACAATCCTCAGTAAGGTAAGCCAAGAGCTCGTCTCGGGCGCCTACTGAGGAACACGCGTATTATTCTAACACCCTTTAGTAAACTAACATAACTAATAATCCCCAGTAAGGTAAGCCAAGAGCTCGTCTCGGGCGCCTACTGAGGAACACGCGTATTATACTAACACGCTCTAGTAAACTAACATAACTAATACTCCCCAGTAAGGTAAGCCAAGAGCTCGTCTCGGGCGCCTACTGGGGAACACGCGTATTATTATAAGACACTTTAGTAAAAAAAAATATAAAAAATATATTCTACAGCAAGGTAAGCCAAGAGCTCGTCTCGGGCGCCTACTGATTCTTAAAAATGGTACAAAGATAAGCTTATGTATGTATATATGTATATATGTAAATAAAAAAATAATAAAATAAAATAAAATTATAAATGATCAAAAAATCAATAAAAATATATTTATAATAAAAAATTAAAACAGAAAATTACATAAACAACGTAAGTAATTTAAATATAACAATAATAATAATAATAGAAAGGATGATAAATAATAGAAGATATCAAACAAAAATTAGCCTCCGTAGAAGGTAAAATAAATACCAGTAAGGACACCTTTACCTTAAAAGTGAATTATATTAAATGATAATGATTTTTTGTCCAAAACTCAAATTATTAAATTCTAAAATAGCCACATTATTAAACCCCCCAAAATCTATGTCCGTAAAGACCGTCCGACCAAGGGCATTAAGTTGTCGGTGTAGGACGTAAAAAACTCCCCAAGTAGAAGTAGAACCTTCTTCAGATTTTATATCTCAATTCATACAAGAGTGGGACTGATCTTGTGATAAAACTTCTTGATTTCAACCTTCGCTAGTAAATAACCAGATCAACCACCATGAGGTGTGAAGAGAAATTTGGGTCCAGTATAAGTTTGGTAGGTTGGCTTATGTAAAGTAGCCATGTGACGTCTGCAGTCAACCTTCTGAAGTCCCGCCTCAACCTACGTCATTTCAACCTTCTACCGGAAATCAACCTTTATTTGTTTATCGGTTAAGAACTTTTAGACGTTAAAAAGAATATTACTAGGGTTGAAAGATCAACCTTGTATGATTTATTGAAATTAAATTAAAGTTTCTTAGGTTGAAAGATCAACCTTTACCCCTTCCCGTAAGTCCAACCAACCTTCATCAGTCAACCTTCGTTCGTAATCAACCTTCGTACAATATCGGGGATGGTTACGGTTGTTTAATTATATATGCCTTGTATAAATTGTATATAGTATATTGTACAGAAATTTTAATATACTTTGTCTGATTCAACCTTCATACCAAAGCAAAGGCCCACTCCTAATTAAGTTTCGGTTGAGCTCTTTGTATTCAACTTTATATGCTAGTTGCCACTCGGATAAAAAGGGTGAAACTGTTACACTGGTGTCAGAAGTGTGGGATTTGTATGTCATAACTTTGCATTTGGTGGTTGAAGAAATAAATCAAGAGATTTACCTAAAGTTGTCTTTGAAAATGGTTGATTCTGGAGAAATTATTTTTCAACCCAACCCTGATAGGTTCCAAGAGGAACATGATAATGATGAAACCTTGCCCCTGTCTGATACCTTACAAAGTACTTTATCTGCAATATATTTTCAGTTTGCAGATTGACGAGTCAATACACGGTCATCACTAACTTATTGATGGTTTTGCACATTACTTTTTTATATTGCAAAGGAACTGCAATATTACTGTGAAGTATAAAAAAATACAATTCCCCTTTAAGGATCCCCTTTACTTTTCCGTTTCGTTCCGTTCCCATAGCCTATAAAAGCAAATTCCTACTTCTAATAAAATACTAAGGGCATACTTAGAAACCATGGCGATTGATAAAGTGGTGAAAACATACATGCGTTTGTAGCTAAATGTAGCTATAAAACCTTAGAAATAGTATCAAATTATAAATATTAATATTTGTTGCAGTGAACTGTTACTAAGTCTCCCAAACGAAGTTTCTCAAAAGTAAATTCCCACATATTAAAGATAAACTGAAACACAAATAATTTGTCATATGAGGGCAAGACCTCCTCCAACCGTCCAATGATTCCAAATGATTCGTCTTATGATAATTAGGAAGAATATATATGGTTATATGGTGTGGATTCCAATCGTTTTCAAGATATTAAGATTGATTGATTGGATGTCTGCTTTACGTCCAGCGAGCAGTATTTCAGCTATATTCAGGACGGGAACAAGTTAACAAACATTAAATCAACAGAAAATGGGGGTGGGATGGGTCACAGGGAATACAATTTTGACTGCCTCTGGAAAAGTATAGAGTTTTAGGTAGGTGCGGAAAATTTAGCCTTTTGTAGCAGCTACAATGAGCCTACTCTTTTTGGAAATCTACAAAAGGAGTCTTTATCATGCAAGGAGCATGGCATTTTCCAAACACGTTACCCACTACGGTCCGCGTTCAGGCTTTCCATATTATGACCTGACAACCCCCCAATGAGAGGGTCTCCCATATCCGCCACTCAGGGACGCGCTTGGCTGCTTTGTGGGTTGAGCACTGGGAACCCTCCAAGTATGGTCCCAGCAAGATATTAAGAAATTTGTCATTTGAGGGGGCAGGGCATGACCCCCTTGGACCTCCCTATGGTACTAAATGTTTTGTCTAATCATAAGGAGTTATAATATATATGATTATAGGGTAGAAATGTTAACAATTTTTGACATACTCTGTCATTTGAGAGAGGCTCGGCAAGATCCCCTCCAACCCTCCGATGGTACTAAATGATTCGTCTTATCATAAGGAGTAAGAATATAAATGGTTATAGGGTGGGGATCCCAATGGTTTTCAAGATATTAGGAAATTTGTCATTTGAGGTGGCTGGGCATGACCCTCTCGGACCTCCCTATGGTACCAAATGTTTTGTCTTATCATAAGGAGTTATAATATATAAGGTTATAGGGTAGGAATGTTAACTTTTTTTGACATATTCTGTTATTGAGGGGGGCAGGGTAAGACCCCCTCCAACCCTCCAATGGTACTAAATGATTTGTCTTATCATAAGAAGTAAGAATATAAATGGTTATAAGGTGGGGATCCCAATGGTTTTCAAGATATTAAGAAATTTGTCATTTGAGGTGGGTGGGGGGAGGGGGAGAATGGGAGCATGACCCCCTCTGACCTCGGAGTTATAATATATATGGTTATAGGGTAGGAATGTTAACTTTTTTTGATATATTCTGTTATTGAGGGGGGCAGGGCAAGACCCCCTCCAACCCTCCCATGGTACTAAATGATTCGTCGTATCATAAGAAGTAATAATATGTGGGGATCCCAATGGTTTTCAAGATATTAAGAAATTTGTCATTTGAGGGGCAGGGCATGACCCCTGGGACCTCGCTATGGCACCAAATGTTTCGTCTAATTATAAGGAGTAATAATATATATTTAGGGTAGGAATGTAACTGTTTTGACATATTAACAAAATATCAATTTTTTAGCTATTTCAAGGGGCATGGCACGACCCCTGGGGGGGGGGGGGGCCCTACATTTGTAAAATGGTTAGGACTCATATGGGTTTATCACTGTCCAAAATTTAAACAAAATCAGTTAAGTATAAAGTATGAAAGTGCCCAGGACAAAGTTGGCGGCGCAAGAAAGAAAAAGATTAATTTAAAACGCATTTGTTCAGAGAACAAATGTGAGGTCTTTCCCTGCATTGTGTTAGTGTTATGTCTAGGTATATGGTTGCTAATGACTTTACGGTCAGTTGCTATGGTTTTAGTGCACTAAGCAAGTGGTCCCTGGAAGCAATGTTCAATTTACGATTACCTCGAAAAACTCTAATTATTAAGATAACTATCCAACCTTCATTTCTTCATAATTTGGTTTCATTGTGTTGAACAGTTTCTGAAAAGAAGTTGTTTGTATGTTTTTTCCACATGGTCCTATGTTAAACTATGTCCTGCAATGGAGGCCATCTTGGATTTAGGATTGGCACAAAAAACTCAAACTTTGTAGAGGACCATCTAAGGTACATTTCTGCAATATTGCAAATCAATATGACATGCAGTTTATGAGGAGAAGATATTTAAAATTCAGCCAATCAGAACCCATGTAAGGCTCTGGCAGCCATGTTTAATATTTGATCAGCACCAAAAACTCAAACTTTGTAAAGAACCACCCAATAAACATTCCTGCCAAGTTTGGTTCCAGTTGGCCAAGTGGTTTTGAAGAAGAAGGTTGAAATGTGAAAAGTTTACGGACGACAACAAGGACGATGCAAAGTGATGAGAAAAGCTCACAATTACCCTATGCGTCAGGTGAGCTAACAATAAAGCATGAATACATCTAGGACCATTCTTAAACACTGCATGTTAATGTGTCTGTCTAATTACATATGTTTTGCCTTAATTAAAAGCATAATTTTCAGAATTCAAAAACAATGAGAATGATCTTTAGCAAGTCACAAATTGTTGAACATTTTCTTTATATCAGATTCTAATTTTTTCAATAATGTATTGTATTCTACTTTAATATTTGTTTGACTGAATAGATGCTTCATGTTCAGCATTTGTATTTCAGGTATATTAATCAGGAGCTAAAGGTCAGCAAACTACAAAGCAGTAAGGCAGGGAAAATAAGTTGATTGATTGTTTAAATGATGTTTAGTGCCACTTTCAGCAGTTTTTCAGCAATATCAAGTCATCCAGTAATTATTTGGGGATGAAACAGAAAGACCTGTAGAAGATCCCTGGCCTTCAGTAAGAAAACTGACAATCCTTGTCATTTAAGATTGGCGTTGAGTGTATGCTACCCGCAGTGAGACTCAAACCCGTAACCTCAGTGTTGACGGACCATGTGATCATAAGGAGACAAACTATGTTAACCACTCTGCCACCAATGCTTGCGAAAATGAGTTGAGAAAACTGAACACAAAATTTCACTTCAGTAAGAAAAATCTAAAAAGATAGATATGAATATGAAAAGTTTGTGTTTACTTGCTGCTACAATTCATCAACAAAGAAGTAAGTCAATCTCAAGTTGCATACAATATGTTCATGAAATGTTCTATATCATTATATGTTTATCTGTAGATATGCAAAATCTCAAAAACTAATGTCACATAAAGTTTATGCATCAGTGAAGTTATTGCGTTATTGCAGTAATATCCAGTCCATGTTCTACATGTACATTTAATATAATGATTTTGGCATATATTAATGACATTTTAATATTTCAATAAAGTAGTTACTGACATAAGTGCTAAACCAAACCAAAACAAGTCTTAAGTATATATTACTACTACAGTATTATTCGGTAAATGATTCATTATCACATTGTGAATATGCAATAAAAACTAGAGTCTGTTCTATACAGATAAAAATAGGGCATTTAATGGGGCATTCTAATATGATGTCTTTCAAACACTTTTGAAACAAACCTCTATTTAAATATTTAATAAAATATGGCTGTTCCAGCCATTTCAAAAATCACACCCTGTGTGCTGATGTTTTTGCTTTATTGTACCTTTGTATGACAAAACTCCAATAGAACAAAATGTTTTCACAATAACATGTCCATACCAAAACAATTAGATGCCTTTATTGTTTACATGTCACAAATTTTTCTGAACTCTTGCTATGTTGTGCTTTCAATGGACCTTGCGCTGTTTACAATGAAATTAAATGCAAACCGCCAGACTTTTCCCGCCTCCACACAAACCAATTTACTGTATCAAAATGAAAACACAATCAAAACCACAGAGGCCCTGATGACTTTACGGAGGGATGGACATTCATATACATATGCAGGGTATAACATAATACCTGCCACTTTGTGTGGCCGGGTTTATAAGTAAGTTTTCATTATTTTTACATCCACAGGATTCCAAAAGTTATGCTTAGGTGTCTAACATCATAATACTTGCAACAAATTCCAAAGGAACTTGGCTTCTACTTACTCATAATCAAGGGATGTCCTGTATGTATGCATTAATATTATAAGTAATTATGTCTCTATTATTTACTATTGAGAAAGGGGTAGTTTTTCAGTTAATTTTTAAGTGTATTGACCTTCATATTGTAATTGGTTAAAAAACCATTTCCTAGAATTTGAGTCCTCATGCATATGGCAATTGGCTATGAATTTCTCATTCCTTAAAAGTCCATGTTCAAATGAATTCAGAGTGCGTTTATTGAAGTCTATTTTAGAGTGTGTGTGTGTATGTGAGTGTTGTGGTGGTCTGTCTCAAAAAATACCATAATTCTAAATTTTTGATAACCGGTCCGCCCTTTTTTCCAAAAACAAAGAAAGACAAAAAATTTCAACATAATCTGAAGAAAAATAATCTTAACCAATACCCACTGAAATACAACTAAATTTTGATCCAATTTACCAAACAGGTATGTTTTTATGTTTTTCATTGGATCCAAACACACAAAACAAATAGTTTTCTGAATTTTTTTTTCTCAAAGTCGAATTCGAAGTTTAACTCGGATAACTAACAGGAAGTGTAAGTTAAATTCTAACTCGAAATTTAACTCTAAATTAAACTCAAACTCTAAATTGATGATATCTTTGCACAAAGCATTTGCAATAATTAAAGAATTTGTGATACTAGAGTTTAAACTGGTCAAGTTGTATCTCAAATTTAAACAAACCTATTTTTTCTTTTAAGGTCAATTTTATGGAATAAACATACATTGAAAATTTTTATGTTTTTTTGGTTATGTTGATTAACCATGAATGGTGACACATTTTTACACGAATAATGAGACTAGACAAAGTCGATCTAGCGATCGCTGATACCCCCGCTCTTGTGAAAATTTCTAACGTTTTTTGTGGATTGTGACCTTGAAATTGGATGGATTTCCACCAAAATCAATAGGCTTCTTACCAACAAAATATATTAGAATATTTTACAGTTTCATTAAAATCGGATGAAAACTTTTTGAGTTATTTTCCAGAAACAACTTTTTGTAAAAATTTCTAACATTTTTCATGGACTGTGACCTTGAAATTTGACAGATTTCCCCCAAAATCCATAGGCTTCTTACCAACCTGATATATAACAATATCCCAAAGTTTCATTCAAATCACATGCAAACTTTTTGAGTTATCATCCGGAAACAACTTTTTTGTAAAAATTTCTAACGTTTTTTGTGGACTGCGACCTTGAAATTTGATGGATTTCCCCCAAAATCAAAAGGCTTTTTACCAACCGGATATATAACAATATCCCAAAGTTTCATTCAAATCAGATGCAAACTTTTTGAGTTATTGTCCGGAAACAACTTTTATGTTAAAATTTCTAACGTTTTTCGTGGACTGTGACCTTGAAATTTGACGGATTTCCCCCAAAATCGATAGGCTTCTTACCAACCTGATATATGACAATATCCCAAAGTTTCATTCAAATCGGATGTAAACTTTTTGAGTTATTGTCCGGAAACAACTTTTTGTTAAAATTTCTAACGTTTTCCGTGGACTGTGACCTTGAAATTTGACGGATTTCCCCCAAAATCGATAGGCTTCTTACCAACCTGATATATAACAATATCCCAAAGTTTCATTCAAATCGGATGTAAACTTTTTGAATTATCATACGGAAACCAAATGTGGACGGACGGACATGAGGACCACTATATACCCCGGACTCTGTCGAGTGGGGGTATAAAAAGTTATTGTTTAATCAAGAATAATTAACTATTAAGGAACAAGTGTGGACATAGAAAAACGTCTCGCCTGCATTCCGCATCAGTAAAGAAAATAAATTTCGTCATAAGCATTACGTAAATAGCATTAAATATCAGCAGCGGCCTGTATACAAAATATTGTCACCATACCCTGCATAGTTACAGGGGAACAGCCGTAACCCAAAAACTTTAACGTAGTCGCTGGACCGTGAAATTGAGGTCAAGGTCAGGTGGAACCTACCAGACAGTCATGTACTATTCATCAGCAACCTATATACCAAATATTGTCATCCTACCATGCGTAGTTACAGAGGAACTATCGTAACCCAAAAACTTTAACGTAGTCGCTGGACCGTGAAATTGAGGTCAAGGTCAGGTGACACCTACCAGACAGTCATGTTCTAGTCATCAGCAACCTATACACCAAATATTGTCATCCTACCATGTGTAGTTACAGAGGAACTGTCGTAACCCAAAAACTTTAATGTAGTCGCTGGACTGTGAAATTGAGGTCAAGGTCAGGTGACACCTACCAGACAGTCATGTACAAGTCATCAGCAACCTATACACCAAATATTGTCATCCTACCATGCATAGTTACAGAGGAATTGTCGTAACCCCAAAACTTTAACGTAGTCGCTGGACCGTGAAATTGAGGTCAAGGTCAGGTGACACCTACCAGACAGTCATGTACTAGTCATCAGCAACCTATACACCAAATATTGTCATCCTAACATGCGTAGTTACAGAGGAACTGTCGTAACCCAAAAACTTTAACGTAGTCACTGGACCGTGAAATTGAGGTCAAGGTCAGGTGACACCTACCAGACAGTCATGTACTAGTCATCAGCAACCTATACACCAAATATTGTCATCCTACCATGCGTAGTTACAGAGGAACTGTCGTAACCCAAAAACTTTAACATAGTCGCTGGACCGTGAAATTGAGGTCAAGGTCAGGTGACACCTACCAGACAGTCATGTACTAGTCATCAGCAACCTATACACCAAATATTGTCATCCTACCATGCGTAGTTACAGAGGAACTGTCGGAACCCAAAAACTTTAACGTAGTCACTGGACCGTGAAATTGAGGTCAAGGTCAGGTGACAGGTGACTGACTGGCAAGTACTCATCATAAGCTACCTCTGGACCAAATTTGATGGACCTAGGGCTTGGGCTTACAAAGATATGAAGCAAGATGTCAAGTGTTTACACCGCCGCCGCCGCCGGATTCCCAAACATATGTCTCGCCTCCAGCGACTTTCGTCGCAGGCGAGACAAAAATACTGTGTCAGCTTTTACTATGGAAGAATTTGTAAACAAACATACTGGTGCCATGCTTACATGAATAACAAGACCATTTTAAATCACAAATGTAAGATATTGATTATTTCTGTATCATGTACATCCAGTCACACACCAAAATTTCATTTCAATCAATTTCTTTATGAATTATAGTCTGAAGTGTTATATTTAATGTAACTATTTGTTTACGAAAAACTTTGTAATGCTGTTTTCTCAAAACATCAACAATTTTTATCAACTGTACTGTTGCAATTTCTGCATATCTGTTCAACAAAGAACCTAATTTCAATCTTAAATTAGAACATTTTGCACCATGTCAACATATCAGACATAATCAATCGTGTAATGAAATAACTCAAAATGTGTTTTCTATACCTTTTGTGTCAAGTTGCATTTAATTAAATTCTTAAAGAGTAAGATTGCAACAGTGTCACACAAATTTATGGTGCCAATATTTAGCGTTCAAACAATGTACCTACGGGCACTGTGTGTATAAGTACAATGTCCTTAACTGTCAGTTGCAGGCTTTTGTGGTTCAAATGAAGCATAACATGTTTATATCTCTGAGGATGAACATAATTAAACTATTGTAAACTATTGGCTTAAGATATGGTCACACACTCGAATTTCGTCCATACTCGAATTTCGGCTATTTCCCTTCATTCAGCGATGTTAACAATGAACCCAAGGCTAAATTACTTTCAAAATATCATGCATTTATTGCTCTAACTAAATGACTTCTAAATAATAAAATATAGTGCGTTTCAACGAAATTAATGTCCGTTAAACCGACACACTTTCATCGCCGAAATTCGGGTGTACTAGTATAGTAATCAATTAAGTTATCAATCATACAGTAAATGACAATAAGTAAAAGAATGTATAGTTGAGCTGTTTAAGATAAATACAGTACATTGCAAGTAGTTTCCATGTAATTACATGTTAGCATAGGGAAGGGCATCTTCGCTAGCCAAGTGTTACGATCAGGTCCCCCCCTCTCTCCGATAGGAGTATCGGATCGTAACCCTTGGCTAGCGAAGATGAGGGAAGGGTTCAGAGCAAATATACTCAAGAACGGAAATTTGATTAGTGAAGTAATTGAAATCATTGCTTTTGTCAAACACATAACAATATTTCCAATTTTTAAATAAGGGTGCTATGTAGTGGTTGAAAACAAAAAATGTATGATCATGCCAATTTATAATAAAATTTTAAGTTGATCTAATTCAGTAACATAAATATTCTACAATGTCATTCGTGTATATCGTGCCTTAACCTGTTCTCAATAGTAAGATATTCTCCGTAGTCATGCACAAATCCATTTTGACATAAAACATGCATTTGCGCATGTCTTCAGTTTGTTGGCAATTTTCCTTTAGGACACTACCGGTAATTTGCTCCACAAGATTGAGACAATCATTATTTTACACATTTAAATGTGTAACTTTCTCCCAAATACATAGTAACATATATTCCAATTCCTTTCAGTAATCCCAAAATTTTGTAAACTTTGACCAGTCCCATCTTTTTAACCAATGCTCCTATTTAAACAAATTTTATATGAATAACATTTTAATTGCATTTTATAGTATTTTATTGTCAGAATTGCTATACATAGCTTATTACCGCCATACATATACATATTAAAAACTGGGGACGAAGTATTCATTATGTTAGAAATGAGGTCATTCCAAAAAATTATAAGTTCTCTGTAGATGTAATTTTGGCAAGTATGAAGGAGTTTATCTATAAAATAAACGGTAAAGAATATCTACTGGATAAAAAAGTTATATTTGATAATTATCTTAAGCTAACCAAACCCGGAAATTCCAAGATTTTATGTTCTTTTATCCTTAAAGTGCTCTCTTCTAACCATTGTAAATGATAATTTTAACTTCAAATAAATAAAATAAATAAAAATTCATACAATAAAATAAAATATTAATCCAAACATTTACATAAGGGTGTGATCAAAATATAAAATGGATTGATTGATTGATTAATGGTGTTTAACGCCCGAGCAGCAATATTTCAGCTATATTCAGGCGATGAACATGAAATGGATGATAAAATGAACATGAAATGATGATGAATGAAAATGGGATGGGACACAAGGAAAAATAGGGGTAACGGATTTTAGATTGCCACTGGCAAATGGGAGGATGGATAGGGTCGGGCAATTTAGCCTCCTGTAGCAGGGTCGAAATCCCTACTCGTAGCGAATACTACAGCAGCGTTCTTTAACGTGCGAGGAACGTGGCATTTTTCCCAACACGGTGCACTTATATGGTCAGGTTTTCCGTATTATGGCCTGACAACCCCAGCTTGCAGGGGTACCCCATTCAACCACCTGGGGCACACATCCCAGTTGGTCTTTAGGCAAACCGACCTGACACGCCGGTCAGGGTACTGGGCGCTATTTAGTCGCCTTTAACGACAAGCTAGCGTGACTGCGGTCTATTCTTTTAGCCACCCGGATCCCGCACGGGGCTATAACATGGAAGCACAAACTATAATAATGTATTTGCAAAAAATGTGAGGGTATACAAATTCTTTTATACGACATAAATAACTTGCATGTCAATTTACCTTAGTTTTTCTCCGGTCATTTTCAGTAACAATATCTGTATCACTATTGCAACATTCAGTGTTATTATCGTCACCAACATCATCTCTGATAACCAATGATCTGAAAATAAAGATACCATTATCATTTAGTTTATAATCTGAAACAACATCATAAAACATTTTGTTAACAAACAAATATTTGCCCTCTTTTGACATAAAACAATGCCATTAATATAACAAAACCATTTACAAAGATGTTTAATCGTGTGGGTTTATTGCCACTTTGAGAAATTTTAAGCTACATCATCGATTCCAGTTTTTTATTGGGAGAGCAAGCTATTGTACCCAGTAATCGATGCCAATTAAGATTGGAGTGGAGCACGCCCTGTCTGCAGTGAGAATAACAGCTGCAACCCCATTGTTGACAGGCCATTCACAAGGAATTTGCAAAGTGTAAGATATCAAGAACTATGTTTCTTGAAAGAGAACTTCATTAATGTTGCATAGTCAAGGGTCAAGATCATAGTAAAAAATGAGCTTAGACGGTTATTGTAATAACTCTGGAACCTTAAAAGCTGCAGAAAAATTAAAGGG
Organism: Limnoperna fortunei; assembly: GCA_944474755.1. NCBI lineage: Eukaryota > Metazoa > Mollusca > Bivalvia > Mytilida > Modiolidae > Limnoperna > Limnoperna fortunei. Next base: position 53,223,472 of record OX104116.1, read on the forward strand.
CTACAGGAACACTATAACTATGCCTTAAAGTGATTTTTTGTCTTTGATAGTATATTAGAAACTGCATGCGACTAAAATTTATTAAGTTGTTCACCACTATAACTTGAGGCATGAACTTATTTTAAAAAATAAATTTTGAAGGGTTTGAGTATATTATTAGCCAGCAGCAGTGTCTGGTCTAGAAAACTGGGATTTATACCAATTCCATACTCTGGTTGTAGCTAGCATAACAGGTAAGATGTAAAATGTAAATGCTGCTGTATGATATTTATAAACAGTAAGTAGAAAGTTGGGAAGTGGAAGTCATGTTGTATATATTTTAGTTTCTCCCCCCCCCCCATCTATTTCCAGGAGTTTTTAGAAAAGTGTAAGGATGATGTCTTTTTTCAATGCTGGCCTAAGGGTAGATGAAATGCACAAAGCTTAGCATTGTTCAGTGACACAACATAATCTGTATTATAAGGAATGTAAAATAAAAGGATTTGCCATTATTTTGTTTTTCTTTTTAAAGACTTTCAAAGAACTGCACTTCATACAAAACAGGTTACTAAGGAGCACAACTAGCACTCTCTGGAATGCTGAATAATACATAATCTAAATGTAAGAAATATGTTATCAATTACAGTATAACATTTGATCTTTAGTGTACATGTATTTTCAACTAAGAATCATTGATGACAAAGCAAGTTCTGTCATCAATAATTGTGGTATTTTATTTTAAAATAGGGTATTGTTACACAATATGTATGTTGACTTTTTAATGTCCCTTATATCAGAGACCCCCTGTCTATTTTTTTATCTTAACAGATTAGGGGATCTTCCTAACATAAAATGGTGGCATAGTTTCATTGTTCATTTCAATGGCAAGTCTCTTATGATACATGAAATCCCAATCACTACTGGTAGCGACATATGCTTATCGTACTCTCAGGGGCAGGGAGGGTTTTCCTTTAAAATTTGTTTTTATGTAAACTGGGAGCAGGAATACCTGTTTGCCAGACACATGCACATATATGAACTGGAATCCTTTGAGGTGACTCGGATAGTCAAGCGATGGAAAAATGGGAGAGTTATACTTTTTTGTGATAATGCATCTATAGTAGGCCGCATTAATAAGGGCTTCTCAAGAAATGTGGTTCTTATGAGCTTTCTGAGAGAATTACTTTGGCTGTCTGCTACTTTCAATTTTCATTTAATAGCAATACATGTTCCTCGCATTGATAATACTTTATCAGATCATATTTCCTGGTTAAAGCGATATACACTTTTGCTAATCATTAATGCAAAGGGTTTTGCAGCCCCCTTTGTACGTACATTCCTGTATGGCTCATATATGAAATAAGGCCCTACATTTTCTTTTAAATAGGATTGACAGGCGCCAGGGGAGTTGAAGGCACTGGATAATACAGAGTGTTTCAAAAGTCATATGTATGCTAACTCTACAAAAAAGTCTTATCTGACAATGGCCTCTTAATTATTTTCGTATTGGGGAAACTATTAACATTTTTTGCCCTGACTCGGGCACCAAGTTTTGTTGAGTAATGAGAGACCCCTCAACACGAGCGAAATCATTTCACTAATATCACATTAAATTTTCGGGGTGTCATGTCAGATAAAATTTTTCACAAATTTAGAAACCCCGAAGGGTATTCAAGGAAACTATAAACACCCATAAAATAGTCCAGAAATGGGCTTTGCACAATCAGCTGAAAAATATCCAATACATTTAACAAACTATATAAATAAATTTATTTATCAATTCTGTATGAAACTGCTTTTTAAATGCAGCTCTAATATCTAAATTCCACTGATAATAAATTCACTCTCCATGCTACAGCTCAGCGCAGCCAAATATCAAAATAAGAACTAATTTCCTCTCCCTCAGTCAAAGGTCATTTACAGAGCCGTTGTCATCTCTGGTGTTATATAGATTTTTGTAGTACAGTAAATATTGCCCAAGTCCCCATAAGTAAAATAAATTTAGTTCAATATGTGGCCTTTTTATCTAAACAAGAGGCTCCCAGGAGCCTGTATCACTCACCTGAACCTGAAACCAAACAAACCTTTTTTATCCAGCTTTTAGTTGCTATAAGGAATTGCCCAACACTTCTGCAAAAATCATTAATTTTGAGCTTTTAAGGGAAATAACTCCTATAAGGAGGAGCTTTTGATGCTTAGAGGGAGAAGGGAGGTTCACTTCAAATTTGCTGTACCTGTTATACTTTTTTAACTATCAGTCGAAAACTCTCTCGACTCCCACCCCCCACCCCCCTTTTTTCATTTTTTTCTATTTTAAGCCAACGTAGCTATGTAAGTAGTCAGGTGTCATGATTTGCAAAATTTTGGTCAGGACGTCCTAAAGATGATGTCTGCAATGTTTCAAAGCAGTCCTTTCATTGGTTAAAGAGGAGAAGATTTTTTTAAATCAAGTAAAATTGATTAAAAAAATGTTCAAGGAGAATAATTCCTAAACGCTTCATCAGACAATCTTGACCCTCAAGTCATTTTTGTAGCCCTCATAGAGCAGAACAATTAAGCAATGCTAACTTTTTCTCTAGTTCTAAAAATTTTTAAGATTTTGAGGCAAAAATGTCAAAAATAATCAATTTGGACAATTAAAGGGCAATAACTCCTATAAGGAGTCCTCATACAACTTCAACCCGATGGAGTGTTTCATAGAGCTTTTGATGCAGATGAAGGAATGTCTCTTCGGTTTTCCTGTAGCTGTTACACTTTTTTAAATATAAGCCAAAAACTGTATTTTACCCCCCCCCCTTTCCTTCCTATTTTTAGCCATGGTGGCCATGTTGGTTAATCTGCAGCCATGGTTGGTACAAAAGTGGTTGAGGACATTTGATGGATGATGTGTACAGTGTTTCAAAGCAGTACTTTCAGTTGTTTCAGAGGAGAAGATTTTTAAAAATCAATTAAAACCGATTAACAAAAACAGTTCAAGGGGAATAACTCTTAAACGGTTAATCAGACAATCTTGACCCTTAGGTCATTCATTTTTGTAGCCCTCATAGAGCAGAACAATTAAGCAATGCTAACTTTTTCTCTAGTTCAAATAATTTTCAAGATTTTAAGGCTAAAATGGCAAAATCATCAATTTTGACAATTAAAGGGCAATAACTCCTACAAGGAGTCATCATACAACTTTGACCCAATAGAGTGTTTTGTAGAGCTTTAGATGCTGAAGAAGGAAGGTCTCTTCGGTTTTCCTGTATCTGTTATACTTTTTGAACTATAAGCAAAACACTTTATTTTGACCCCCTGTTCTATTTTTAGCCATGATTTGGGCAAACTTGGTAGAGGACATTTTACTGATGATGTGTGCAAAGTTTCAAAGCAATCCTTTCAGTGGTTTTGGAGGAGAAGATTTTTGAAGAAAAGTTAACGACGCCGACGCCGACAACGACGGACGCCAAGTGATGGCAATAGCTCACATGACCCTTCGGGTCAGGTGAGCTAAAAATAATGTAACAGTTCTATTATGAATTATTTAACAGTTGTACATGTTATAAATTAAATATGCAAGAATACTGACTCTTGATTGGCTGGAAAATAGTTTCTATCTGGGGATGGGAAAAAAAATTGATCATCATGTCATGGAGACATGCACCCTTTGACGTTGCTACCAGTATTTCATTCAAATATAACATTTTTTTTCTGGTTGAGAAATCTGGCTAGGATCCTAATTATCAAAGTCAGTAATTTAATAATGGCAGCCATGCAAACATAGTAATAATTAAAAAGTCATTTGTAGAAAGAACAAATGTGAGGTCTTTCCCTGCATTTTGTTAGTGATACATCTACGTATATGGTTGCTAATGACTTTATGGTCAGTTGCTATGGTTTTGGTGTACAAAGCAAGTGGTCCTTAGTCAGAAAATGTATGGCTGCTAAGAACATTTAGTTTGGTTGCTATGTCATTTCTAGTATACAATATGATATTTGAATTCAGTTAGTGATCCCGATTCAGTTTCCCATATATTGTTCGCTTCAATTTTTCACGGTTAAAGTGTTATTTTATAAAAACTTTTTATGGTGTCGGCCATTTTGAAAATGGCTGCCCATAACCATTCGACTTTGGTCTTAAATCTAAGGGCTTGACTTATCGGTCACAAAAACTGATATGTTTACTATATTATCTGAAATGGTTTTAAAAATATTGACAAATAACCCAGTTTTCAATATTTTGAACCACTCAACCGAATATTGTACTTCTTGGGATCAAATTATAGGTCTTTTAATTCTCTTTTAAATGGAACCATGTTTCATTCATCATCTGTAACATTTAAAAAGTTATAAACAAAAACCCATTTTCAAAATACGAATCAAGGGCAATAACTCAAAAACGACAAGTTTTACGCTTTCATACCTGAAACATACATTTCCATGTGACGAACATTTTTCCCTTGTCTGCTTCAATTTTGTATGGTTTACGCGTTATTCTATACAAACTGTTTATAGTGTCGGCCATTTTGAAATGGCTGCCTGTAACCATTTGATCTTTGAAGTTAATCTTTCAAAACCATTTGAACCACTCTCATCTAGTGAACAATCTTTATTTTTATTTTCCAACCCAAAAGTATTTGCCCATAGTATTTTAGCATATCACTAAATGTGAAATATAACTTACTCTAACTGAATGAAAGGCCCTTCATCAACAGGAATTCTGCAGACATCATGTAATACTTCTACACACAAGCACATTATAACACAAAATTTGTCTTTAACAATACTAAAATAAAAACAAAATATTTAAATTGTATGCCAATATAATTCTCTCAGTGTTTATCCATAGTAGATTGTAAATTATTTTCACTGAATTTATATTAAGTGTAAATTTGAACATTTATCACATTTGTAGTAAAAATCCACCATATATTATTCAAATTTTAAATCATTTATATTCTGCTTCATACAAGAATATTCTTTTTTCTGTAATAGTGGCCTTTTTGAATTCTGATTAAGGCTCACATGTAATTAAATCTTCAAACAATCATATCCTAATATAAGGTTAGGTTCAAATATGCCCAATGCCCACAACTTTCCAAGCAGAAATGTATTACTGACTCAACATTATTTGCTTAACATAAATTAAGAGCAAATTTTGCATGTTCTACAAAATGGCAAAACCCTTTACAAATTATATAGCAGAAGAATGTGTTTTCAAAACGATCATTTACTTGATCTACCACACTTCAAATTTGACCTCACCTTATTTAAAGTGATGTGGTTAAAGCTATTTATAGAATTCTTTGGAAAACAGGGCATAATGAAGTATTTAACCTGCAAGTAGCCACCATAATACATGGCCAGACTTTCCATTTTACACATGTAAATCTTCTGCTTATCAAGAAAGGAAAGCATCCCTATTTACCACCAGAGGATGCACTGAGCAGCTCTAAAGAAATAGCTCTGTGAACCTCCTCAGTCGCAAACCTAATTTCTGAATGGATGACAAACTTGGTATGTTAAACATCATAAAGATCATCAACGAAAACATTGATTACTCCATAAATGTTAAGATTCTACCTCTTTCATAAATCCTGCTTGTTCATTGGCAAGTGATGTAACTTGTGTAATCACAGTTACCAGAAGCCTAATATTTTTAACCTCAAAAGTTAAGTCCTCTGTCTAATGACAGTATTTACACATCATTCTAATAAAAATGTGGTTCTCATAATTATAAATGATTAAGTAAAACAACTTACTTTAAGTTAATTGATAACAAGGTTGCAACAGATAAAGCACACAGTTTTCGTCTGTCTGGTTGACTAATGCTATCTATCTTCTCTGCAAGAGCATCTATAAACATCCCCAAAACAGTTTCACTCTGAAAAAAGTGTCTATAACCTTAATAAACTACAAAGTGGATTCTGGGCAGACAATAAAAGTGATAAAAACAATAATAACGCAGATGAAACAGGAGCAGAAACATTCACTGTTAAAAAGACTTAGAATTGTTATCATTACTAGGAGCCTGTAATCGCTCACCTGACTACAAATGACTTCAACTATATTAAAAATTTTTAAATTAACAGTTTCAGTCTAGTTGTTATAGCTTTTAAGTTACTGTGCAAAAACTAAACATTTCTTCAAAAGTTTTTGTTAAATACAATAACTCCTATAAGGTGACATCAGACAATTTCTGAAAGTCAAATGGTTTTTAGGCATTGTCCTTTAGGGTACTTTTAGAAATTTACAGTTTTACTCTATTTATAGGTGTGTTACAGACTAATTTATAATTAAAAAACTGTTCATTTGTCTAAATTCATAATGAAAGGGCAATAACTCCTATAAAGAGTCATCTTGCAATTTTGGACTAAGCAATCATTTGTAGGGCTCCTATTGCTGATCATTTGTGCAATTTACAGTTTTAATCTAGCTACTATAGTTTTCAAGTTACAGGACAAAAATGGAAAATTTCATAACAAAATTGTCATTTAAGGGCAATAACCCCTATAAGGAGTCATCTGACAATTTCAGACCAATTAAGTGAATTGTAGGGCTTTTATTGCTGATCATTTTTGCAATGTATTATTCCACTCTAAGTTACAGGACACAAACGGAAAAAAATAAATAAATAAATTTGCAATTTAAGGGCAATAACTCCTATAAGGAGTCATCTGACAACTTCAGACTTATATAGTAATTTGTAGGGCTTGTATAGCTGATCATTTTTGCTATGAACAGTTTCACTCTAGCTGTTACAGTTTTTAAGTTACAGGAAAAACAACAGAAAATTTCATAAAAAATTGTCGTTTATGGGCAATAACTTATTTAAGGAGTTGTCTGACAATTTCAGACCAATTAAGTGAATTGTATGGCCTTTATTGCTGATTATATTTGCAATTTATGATTTCACTCTAGCTATTATGGTTTTTAAGTTACAGGACAAAAACGGAAAATTTAATAAAAAATTGTCATTTAAGGGCTATAACTCCTATAAGGAGTCATCTGACAATTTCAAACCAATAAAGTGAATTGTAGGGCTTTTATTGCTGATCATTTTTGCTATTTACAGTTGTACTCTAGCCTTTATAGTTTTAAAGTTACAGGACAAAAACGGAAAATTTCATAACAAATTACCACTTAAGGGAGGGGCCTCGGTGGCCGAGTGGTCAAGGTAGTTCGTCTACTATTGATCACGTGGTCTGTCAACACTGAGATTGCGGGTTCGATTCTCACTGCAGGCAGGGTGTACTCGACTCCAATCTTAATTGACAAGGATTGCCAGTTTTCCTACCGCAGGTCGGGGGTTCTCCCCGGGTACTCCGGCTTCCTCCCCCAATAAAAACTGGACGCCATGAAATAGCTGAAAAATTGCTGAAAGTGGCGTTAAAACACCATTCAAACAAACAAACAAACCATTTAAGGGCAATAACTAATATAAAGAGTCATCTGACAATTTCAAACCAATAAAGTGAATTGTAGGGCTTTTATTGCTGATCATTTTTTCCATTTACAGTTTCACTCTACCTCGTATAGTTTTCAGGTTATATTGTAAATACCAAAACTTTTGTCAAAAATCGCCAATAAAGGGCAACAACTCCTACAAGAAGCCGATACACAACTTCACACTAATAGCAACTATTGTAGACCTTAATGTGCTGATCAATTTGATGTAACGGTTTTCTCTATAGCGATTATAATTTTTTAGATAATGATCAAAAACCTGTGTTGACGCCCATGTTCTATTTTTAGTAACAGCAGCCATATTTGTCTGTTGATCAACACCCTGGGTACAAACTTCAAACTAGGAACCCTAAGGATGATTGTGGCCAAGTTTGAAAAAAATTGGCCCAGTGGTTTCAGAGGAGAAGATTTTTGAAAAAGTTTACGACGGACGAGGAACGACAGACGACGGACGACAGACGATGGACGCCAAGTGATAGCAAAAGCTCACATGGACCTTCGGTCCAGGTGAGCTAATAAAACCTGCATGAATTCTTTTCATTTTTATTTACACTGAATAATAAAATACAAATATTTATTTTGTGTGATTCTGGATATCTTCACAGTTCTTGCTGCTAAATCAACCAACCAAGCTCTAAAAACCTGTATAAATTCTATCCCCTCAAGAAAGACCACCCCCATTATAAGACCACTTTCATGACTCAGATGGGGTGGTCTTATAAGAGAGGGGGACTATTGTACTTTACTAAGGTATTTATTGCTTCTGTGGTGTATTGTGTGCTGCAGCTTTCATTGTAAAAATCAAGTACATGTAGTTTTTTTTTTAATCTTACTGTAAAAATTTTTAACTATTTCACATCTTATTATTTACAGACCAAACATAAGCCACATATCTGTTCTTTGCTTGAAATCTAGCAGTTGCATTGAAAGAAATAAATGTCCTTATCTGGTTGTTTTGAGATCTTAAAATGTTATGTCATGACCCTGAAATATTTTGTTATATCTCACAATAATATCTTGTAAAATAACCGCAGAAGGTCTCTAAACATTGTCAGGCTATCAACTTTTTTGCACATCTTAAGTGCAGAAAAGTTTTTATTCTTTTATTATCAGTTATAAACATTTTTGATATGATCCAAAGTTTCCAATCAGCAAAACCTTAAGTTAAAAAATTTAAAAAAAGTGTGAAGATGCCCACGAGATTGTGAGATGCCCATGATGTACACTACTTATAATAAAAGAGCGGTGCTATTTCCAATGGGGAGGAATATATTGCAATATACCACGAATTGTGATATCATATCACAGCATAATTTTAAAATATTGTGATATATTAGGTTTTGAATTAATTAAATGATTTTAAGTAAATACCTTTTGTGTTAAGTTTCATTTAATTAAACATGTAAAGAATAAGAATGCAACATAATCTGCAACGAAAACCACTTGATTGAACACACAAATACGGGCACTGTTTGTGTTCTAATCCTGGCTTCAACACAAACCTGATGAGATGATATTCGTGGATGAACATTAACTATCCTCATCCTATTAAAATCATAATGAAAGTTATTAATTAGTTACCGTAATTGAAAATAAGACAGGGGATGCATAGTACAGCTGTTCTAGATGAGCACACAAGATTACATTAGTCATGTAATTCCTCAAATGTGAACTATATTCACAATCATAAGGGTACAGTATACACAGTAATCTGCTCTAACCTTCCCAAAAAAGCTAAAGAAAACCTGAGGCAAAATCCTCCCTATTGCCCAAGTTCAATCAAGCATAAAGTATTGTGTACAACCCTATGAAATTTTGCCAGTGAGGAGATCCCATCCTGTTGTAGTCTTTTATGCAGATGCAGTCATCTTCATAAAAAAAAGCTTCAACTCAAAGGTAAATCAGAGGTGGGATGGATAAAAAAACTATATGTCGCCCAATTTTTGTTAATAATTCCCAAACTTTCAAGAAAACTAATGAAAGCATTACTGGGTTAGAGTCTAAAAACCTTTTTTCATGAACCAATCCTATATGATGTTACAAGCAAAATAACAAATTTACCAAAAACTGTACAGTTCATTAAGCTAAATAATTAAAAAGTGTGTGAAATTTGAAGAAATTTGTACACTCAGTCATTCTTAAGAGACAGTGTGACATAGAGACGACAGACAAAAAGGATATGTCATCGATGGGTGTATAAAAAGAAGAAAACTGACATAGGTTCTGCATTATTAATTTAGGTTTAAATTTGTAGAACTATCTCTGAGAAGATGTTTTTACATATTTTCAGTTAGGTTCTATGTTACATGTAAGCTATGATCCAAGTGATTGCCATTTTGGATTTTAAATTGGCAACATTAACTCAACATAAGTAGATGACCATCTAATGTATAATTCTACAATACAAGAAATAAATCTGCTATAAAGAATTTGAGAATTCAGCAAATCAAAACATGTTTGTGGCTATGAAAGCTATTTTTATTATTTATTATATGAAGTTTGTTTCCAACTCTATAAGTGGAGACAAATTGCAATGGGAAAATTTGATGCAGGAGACTGACTTATTCAAACATTATATATCAATGGACTGAAATGGATGGACCTATCACTTAAAGTTGCAAAATGTCAAGTGTTAACACAACTGCTGCCGCAAGGAAACCCATATATGTCTTGAATCTTATACTTTTAACAGGTGAGTAAAAAATGACTCAAGGCAGCCATTCCCTATGACATGGGAAAAAAATGGGCATTCTCTATCGTAAACCTTCGGCATTCTCGGGTTGAATTGGAATTTATCGACACTTGTCGGTCCAGAGTTCCTAATTTAAATAACAAAAGAAACGCTCACCTGATACATATGTCCATTTAAAATGACTGCACAACTAAAACCATTTGCCTTATCGATATAAGGCCAGAGTTAGAAATGCTAAGCACTTATAAGCATCAATAAAATTGCCATTAGCAATACTTAAATTTATTAACTGTAATTTACAGGACTTAGATATATTTTCCGTATATTTTACGGCACTTTGCGACTACCGCAATTCGGTAGCAACATCTGCCATTTTGTAGTGGGAAAATGGCTGCCTCTGCTCCTGCCTCCGGCAGCAGCGATTCTGACTGTGATTCAAACTGTGGAAACACAACAGATATTCTGGATTTATTTGATGACGATACAGCAGAATCATTTTCAGGGTTTGAACCCAAAGAGTGTGTTGACGAAAATAACAATAAAAGTAAAAAAGTAAAATCGAAGGTCGTTCAGCACATGGTGCATTCTTAACCTGTCGTAGGTAAAGGCCCTGGTAGCAATAGAAAGGGTAAAGCCAAAGCTAGTAAAAGAAAAGTAATCGATATAAATGAACCTAGTACAAGTTCTGGTATAACTCGTCCGAAAAAGCAAAAATTGAATTTGCAATATGACCCCGAGCTTTTACAAGAGCTGTTAGAAGTATTTACCAATGTGTCAAAGTCAATGACTGTGAATAAAAGTAATACACTCATAGAACAGAGTGATAGTAATATTGATATTCCAGATACACCCGAGTCTGAATTTGTTAATTTTGATGATGGTCTCAAAATTTTTGATAATACAGAAGAAATAGTGAATGATGATAATGATAATGTGACAATGACTTTCCTCAGATTTTTACGGATGAAATTCAATTTTCTGAAGATGTAAAAGAGAATTTAGCTCAGTATATAACTAAGTGTTGTACAAAACAGGCGGATATTAAAGAGTATTTGAATAAGAATGATATTAAAATACCTGGAAATTGTAAATCTTTATTGCCACGTAGACTATCTCCAGAAATTTTTAGTGATTTACACCCGCAGACTAAAGCAGGGGATGCTGCTTTGCAAGATGTTCAAAAGTTAATGGGTCTAGGTATTGTGCCATTACTTAATCTAGTTCAGATGTTTTCAGAAAAGAACCTTAATAGAGAGAAAGCAAAAGACGAATTGTTAAAAAGTATAACACTTATTTGCAATGCTCATTTTGAACTTTCCATTAGGCGTAGATATTTGTTAAAAAGATTTATTAAAAGGCGATTTAGACAGTTGTGTTTTCCAAGTAACCCTGTTGATGAAACTTTATTTGGGTCAGAACTTTCTCAGAAACTTAATGACATTGGTGAAAGTAGTAAACTTATGATGGAAAACAGGTCAATACCAGAAGGTTCTTTCTACAGAGGTAAAAAAAACTCCAACAGAGGCTTTTCCCGATTCAGGCCGCAATTCGGTAGCAACATCTGCCATTTTGTAGTGGGAAAATGGCTGCCTCCGGCAGCAGCGATTCTGACTGTGATTCAAACTGTGAAAACACAACAGATATTCTGGATTTATTTGATGACGATACAGCAGAATGGTTTTCAGGGTTTGAACCCAAAGAGTGTGTTGACGAAAATAATAATAAAAGTAAAAAAGTAAAATCGAAGGTCGTTCAGCACATGGTGCATTCTTAACCTGTCGTAGGTAAAGGCCCTGGTAGCAATAGAAAGGGTAAAGCCAATGCTAGTAAAAGAAAAGTAATTGATATAAATGAACCTAGTACAAGTTCTGGTATAACTCGTCCGAAAAAGCAAAAATTGAATTTGCAATATGACCCCGAGCTTTTACAAGAGCTGTTAGAAGTATTTACCAATGTGTCAAAGTCAATGACTGTGAATAAAAGTAATACACTCATAGAACAGAGTGATAGTAATATTGATATTCCAGATACACCCGAGTCTGAATTTGTTAATTTTGATGATGGTCTCAAATTTTTGATAATACAGAAGAAATAGTGAATGATGATAATGATAATGTAGTAGGTTTTACTGACAATGACTTTCCTCAGATTTTTACGGATGAAATTCAATTTTCTGAAGATGTAAAGGAGAATTTAGCTCAGTATATTACTAAGTGTTGTACAAAACAGGCGGATATTAAAGAGTATTTGAATAAGAATGATATTAAAATACCTGGAAATTGTAAATCTTTATTGCCACGTAGACTATCTCCAGAAATTTTTAGTGATTTACACCCGCAGACTAAAGCAGGGGATGCTGCTTTGCAAGATGTTCAAAAGTTAATGGGTCTAGGTATTGTGCCATTACTTAATCTAGTTCAGATGTTTTCAGAAAAGAACCTTAATAGAGAGAAAGCAAAAGACGAATTGTTAAAAAGTATAACACTTATTTGCAATGCTCATTTTGAACTTTCCATTAGGCGTAGATATTTGTTAAAAAGATTTATTAAAAGGCGATTTAGACAGTTGTGTTTTCCAAGTAACCCTGTTGATGAAACTTTATTTGGGTCAGAACTTTCTCAGAAACTTAATGACATTGGTGAAAGTAGTAAACTTATGATGGAAAACAGGTCAATACCAGAAGGTTCTTTCTACAGAGGTAAAAAAAACTCCAACAAAGGCCTTTCCCGATTCAGGCCGCAATTCGGTAGCAACATCTGCCATTTTGTAGTGGGAAAATGGCTGCCTCTGCTCCTGCCTCCGGCAGCAGCGATTCTGACTGTGATTCAAACTGTGGAAACACAACAGATATTCTGGATTTATTTGATGACGATACAGCAGAATGGTTTTCAGGGTTTGAACCCAAAGAGTGTGTTGACGAAAATAATAATAAAAGTAAAAAAGTAAAATCGAAGGTCGTTCAGCACATGGTGCATTCTTAACCTGTCGTAGGTAAAGGCCCTGGTAGCAATAGAAAGGGTAAAGCCAAAGCTAGTAAAAGAAAAATAATCGATATAAATGAACCTAGTACAAGTTCTGGTATAACTCGTCCGAAAAAGCAAAAATTGAATTTGCAATATGACCCCGAGCTTTTACAAGAGCTGTTAGAAGTATTTACCAATGTGTCAAAGTCAATGACTGTGAATAAAAGTAATACACTCATAGAACAGAGTGATAGTAATATTGATATTCCAGATACACCCGAGTCTGAATTTGTTAATTTTGATGATGGTCTCAAAATTTTTGATAATACAGAAAAAATAGTGAATGATGATAATGATAATGTAGTAGGTTTTACTGACAATGACTTTCGTCAGATTTTTACGGATGAAATTCAATTTTCTGAAGATGTAAAGGAGAATTTAGCTCAGTATATTACTAAGTGTTGTACAAAACAGGCGGATATTAAAGAGTATTTGAATAAGAATGATATTAAAATACCTGGAAATTGTAAATCTTTATTGCCACGTAGACTATCTCCAGAAATTTTTAGTGATTTACACCCGCAGGCTAAAGCAGGGGATGCTGCTTTGCAAGATGTTCAAAAGTTAAAGGGTCTAGGTATTGTGCCATTACTTAATCTAGTTCAGATGTTTTCAGAAAAGAACCTTAATAGAGAGAAAGCAAAAGACGAATTGTTAAAAAGTATAACACTTATTTGCAATGCTCATTTTGAACTTTCCATTAGGCGTAGATATTTGTTAAAAAGATTTATTAAAAGGCGATTTAGACAGTTGTGTTTTCCAAGTAACCCTGTTGATGAAACTTTATTTGGGTCAGAACTTTCTCAGAAACTTAATGACATTGGTGAAAGTAGTAAACTTATGATGGAAAACAGGTCAATACCAGAAGGTTCTTTCTACAGAGGTAAAACAAACTCCAACAAAGGCCTTTCCCGATTCAGGCCGCAATTCGGTAGCAACATCTGCCATTTTGTAGTGGGAAAATGGCTGCCTCTGATCCTGCCTCCGGCAGCAGCGATTCTGACTGTGATTCAAACTGTGGAAACACAACAGATATTCTGGATTTATTTGATGACGATACAGCAGAATCGTTTTCAGGGTTTGAACCCAAAGAGTTTGTTGACGAAAATAACAATAAAAGTAAAAAAGTAAAATCGAAGGTCGTTCAGCACATGGTGCATTCTTAACCTGTCGTAGGTAAAGGCCCAGGTAGCAATAGAAAGGGTAAAGCCAAAGCTAGTAAAAAGAAAAGTAATTGATATAAATGAACCTAGTACAAGTTCTGGTATAACTCGTCCGAAAAAGCAAAAATTGAATTAGCAATATGACCCCGAGCTTTTACAAGAGCTGTTAGAAGTATTTACCAATGTGTCAAAGTCAATGACTGTGAAAAGTAATACACTTATAGAACAGAGTGATAGTAATATTGATATTCCAGATACACCCGAGTCTGAATTTGTTAATTTTGATGATGGTCTCAAAATGTTTGATAATACAGAAGAAATAGTGAATGATGATAATGATAATGTAGTAGGTTTTACTGACAATGACTTTCCTCAGATTTTTACGGATGAAATTCAATTTTCTGAAGATGTAAAGGAGAATTTAGCTCAGTATATTACTAAGTGTTGTACAAAACAGGCGGATATTAAAGAGTATTTGAATAAGAATGATATTAAAATACCTGGAAATTGTTAATCTTTATTGCCACGTAGACTATCTCCAGAAATTTTTAGTGATTTACTCCCGCAGACTAAAGCAGGGGATGCTGCTTTGCAAGATGTTCAAAAGTTAATGGGTCTAGGTATTGTGCCATTACTTAATCTAGTTCAGATGTTTTCAGAAAAGAACCTTAATAGAGAGAAAGCAAAAGACGAATTGTTAAAAAGTATAACACTTATTTGCAATGCTCATTTTGAACTTTCCATTAGGCGTAGATATTTGTTAAAAAGATTAATTAAAAGGCGATTTAGACAGTTGTGTGTTCCAAGTAACCCTGTTGATGAAACTTTATTTGGGTCAGAACTTTCTCAGAAACTTAATGACATTGGTGAAAGTAGTAAACTTATGATGGAAAACAGGTCAATACCAGAAGGTTCTTTCTACAGAAGTAAAAAAAACTCCAACAAAGGCCTTTCCCGATTCAGGCCGCAATTCGGTAGCAACATCTGCCATTTTGTAGTGGGAAAATGGCTGCCTCTGCTCCTGCATCCGGCAGCAGCGATTCTGACTGTGATTCAATCTGTGGAAACACAACAGATATTCTGGATTTATTTGATGACGATACAGCAGAATCGTTTTCAGGGTTTGAACCCAAAGAGTGTGTTGACGAAAATAATAATAAAAGTAAAAAAGTAAAATCGAAGGTCGTTCAGCACATGGTGCATTCTTAACCTGTCGTAGGTAAAGGCCCTGGTAGCAATAGAAAGGGTAAAGCCAAAGCTAGTAAAAGAAAAGTAATTGATATAAATGAACCTAGTACAAGTTCTGGTATAACTCGTCCGAAAAAGCAAAAATTGAATTTGCAATATGACCCCGAGCTTTTACAAGAGCTGTTAGAAGTATTTACCAATGTGTCAAAGTCAATGACTGTGAATAAAAGTAATACACTCATAGAACAGAGTGATAGTAATATTGATATTCCAGATACACCCGAGTCTGAATTTGTTAATTTTGATGATGGTCTCAAAATTTTTGATAATACTGAAGAAATAGTGAATGATGATAATGATAATGTAGTAGGTTTTACTGACAATGACTTTCCTCAGATTTTTACGGATGAAATTCAATTTTCTGAAGATGTAAAGGAGAATTTAGCTCAGTATATTACTAAGTGTTGTACAAAACAGGCGGATATTAAAGAGTATTTGAATAAGAATGATATTAAAATACCTGGAAATTGTAAATCTTTATTGCCACGTAGACTATCTCCAGAAATTTTTAGTGATTTACTCCCGCAGACTAAAGCAGGGGATGCTGCTTTGCAAGATGTTCAAAAGTTAATGGGTCTAGGTATTGTGCCATTACTTAATCTAGTTCAGATGTTTTCAGAAAAGAACCTTAATAGAGAGAAAGCAAACGACGAATTGTTAAAAAGTATAACACTTATTTGCAATGCTCATTTTGAACTTTCCATTAGGCGAAGATATTTGTTAAAAAGATTTATTAAAAGGCGATTTAGACAGTTGTGTGTTCCAAGTAACCCTGTTGATGAAACTTTATTTGGGTCAGAACTTTCTCAGAAACTTAATGACATTGGTGAAAGTAGTAAACTTATGATGGAAAACAGGTCAATACCAGAAGGTTCTTTCTACAGAGGTAAAAAAAAAACTCCAACAGAGGCCTTTCCCGATTCAGGCCGAGAGATCGCAGAGGAAATCGGGGGAGGAGCAGAGGCAGAGGCAGATTCCCTGAAAGGGGCAGGGGGACGTACCAGCATTACTCAACATATTGAAGGTGAGTAATCATGCGGTACAGGCTGGTAATTTAAAAAATCATGTATCAAAATGGAAGATAATTACATCTGATCCATGGGTAATAGAAACTATTATGGGTTGTAAATTTGAATTTCAATCAAAACCTATACAAAAAATTACCTATAGAATTTTCACACGAAAAAGCATTGATTGTTGAGGAGGAGATTCAAACTTTATTGAAGAAAGGAGCAATTTCACGTTCCTTTCCTGAAAATGATCAGTTTATCTCAAACATTTTTTTAGTGAAAAAGAAAAATGGTAAATTTAGACCAGTATTAAATTTAACAAAATTGAATGAATTCATTCAATATCACCATTTTAAACAGGAACACTTTTCATTAAGTAATAACTGCAATCGAAAGAAATGCATATTTTGTTTCTGTCGACATAACAGATGCATATTTTTCCATTTCCATACATAAAGAACATAGAAAATACTTGAAATTCTTTTGGAAAGACACCTTGTATGAGTTTAATTGTTTATGTTTAGGTGTTTCATCTGCACCAAGGAATGGTCATTGTCTGAGTCATCCTTACATATAAATATATTTTAAATTAAGACTATCAAATATACATTAGTCAGTCTTTGTAAGAATGTTTCAAATTTTTATCAATGTGTAAAATCTGATAGTGCTACTGCTGTTTCTTATATAAATAGAAAAGGGGGTTCAATAATGTCCCTTTCTACAGACTGCAAAGAAATCTGGCTATGGTGTTGTGCAAGGAAAATTCATATTTCGGCAGTTCATGTTAAAGGTATAGAAACTTAGTAGCTGACTATTTGTCACGAGTATTCAGTGACTCTACTGAATGGAAGTTAAATGAAGATGTATTTTCTTTGATTTGTGCACAAACTTTTAAGCCAGACATAGATTTATTTGCCTCCAGATTGAATAGACAAATGAAAAAATTTGTATCTTGGCTGCCAGATCCAAAAGCTTTTGCTGTTGATGCTTTCACGATATCATGGTCAATTTTTTAACCATATATTTTTCCTCCTTTCAGTCTACTGTCAAGAGTAATAAAGAAGTACAGGAGGACATGGTAAGTTTAGCAATATTAATAGTTAAAAATATAGTTTCCACAACTGTTGGAAATACTTATCGAAAAACCAATGTTAATTCGAAAACAAAAATTTCTGTTAAGACTCGTTCACAACAACCAGATTCACAAATTGAATCTGAGAAACAGATTTCTAGTCGCCTGTACTGTACCGTATTTTTCCTTAAAAAATAGAGGCATTTCAGGCAAATATATTTGCTCAAGTCGTGGTGAAAAAGTACATCCAAGCAATATGACTTGGCATGGCGTAAATGGTTCATTTGGTGTCATAAAAGGACAATTGATCCCATGGGCGTATCTGAAATACAGATCTTAGAATATTCATCAGATCTGTATAAAAACGGTTATTCATACAGTGTCATTAACACCCACAAATCGGCAATAGTTCAAACTTTAGTAACATGTGGCAAGAAATTATTATTAAAACATCCTTTAATAGTTAGATTTATGAAGGGTATTTTAAATTTGCATCCTCTTTTACCAAAATACATTTGTACTTGGGATGTAAGTATAGTTTTAAAGTATTTAGAATCATTGTTTCCATTAGAAAGTCTTTCTCTGAAACAATTAACTCTTAAGTTAAGTTCTTTTTTGGCACTTTGTTCAGCACAGAGATCACAAACTTTAGCATCCTTAGATATTAGCCTCATGAAAGATGAAGAAAATAAGATTACATTTAATATACAGAATTTAACAAAAACTTCACAGCCAGGTTCAGTAACACATACTGTTGTTTTGCCAACTTTGCAAAACAAAAAATTGTGTGTAGTTTATTGCATTAGACATTATTTAAAACAAACAGCTGAATGTAGAAAGAGTAATAAATTATTAATATCATTCAGAACTTTTAAAAATATTTCATCTAGTACTTTAGCAAGATGGCTAAAGATTGTATTAAAAAGTACTGACATTGACACACTTAAATTTCAATCACATTCATTTCGTGGCGCAGCAACTTCAAAAGGATATGATGAGGGAGTTTCTGTACAAACAATATTGAAAACAGCTAATTTGGCTAATGCCCAGACGTTTCATAAACTCTATTATCCTAATACTAGTACTAGTGTTGAGTCTTGTACTGGTTTAAATAACAGAGAATGTTTTTCTACCGCAGTTTTATCCGTATAATTAGAAGAGAATTGGACACAGGAGATATGGTGGACATAACAGTGTGAGGAAAATATAATGGACATTATTATATAATATACAAATTTATTTTGTATTAATAAAGATTATGATATTGATGTGTTTTAATTTATTGATAATTAGTTTTATAGTCAGGATAAATTAAAAATTTCTGACAATATCATTATAGGGAAATGTCAATACTGTATTGAGCTATCATAGTTCTTGGGCAATTACTCAGCTATTTTATGTAATCAAAAACAGAACAAGTTACAGAATGAGGGAATATATGTAATTATTCATGATCATGACAGATCAGTAATGGGGTTTTGCTGAGTCTTCTTGTTATTACTATTTCTTTAGAAGTTGTTGTCAATATAGACTTTAAACAATTCTGATTCAACCCGAGAATGCCGAAATGGATGATAGGCATTCTCTGAGTAAGCCGTAGGCTTGAGGGTTGAATCGCCCGGCCCAAATTTTAGCCCTCCCTAGTTAGTTTGTATATTGACAACAATCATTTAGATGCTGTAAAATGACAAATGGTTTTAGTTGCGCAGTCCTTTTATATGGACATATGTATTAGGTGATCGTTTCTTTTGTCATTTAAATTAGGAACTCTGGACCGACAAGTTTCGATAAATTCCAATTCAACCCTCAAGCCTACGGCTTACTCAGAAAATGCCTATCATCCATCACATCCAATTGATGCTTGGATGATATTACATTAATAACAATCCGCAATCTTTTTTGTTTGTTTGAATAGGGTTTAATTTTTCTGCTAAATCATAGTGTTTTGTTTTAATGTGAAAGGGAGAGAACTCTATGAGTACCCCTACCATGGGTAAAAATGGGAAACCTTGTCCAGCAACCTCAGGTAAAACTAAAATTCTAACTTTGATTAATTGTCAAAAGGTATACTCCAGATAAACAAAGTTAGAGAAGTTTTCATTTACCTTAGTCATGCATGAGTAGAATCAATTTAATTGTCCAAGCTATTACTGATGAAATGCTTTAAATAAGCAGTATTTCAAAACAGCCGTTATCTGCATTTAGAATTGGCTAACCAACAGTAGAAAACACGGTCTGCTCATTGGATTTTTAATATAACAAAAGGAATTAACATATTATTGGAATTTCAATTATGGAGTAATTTTGAAATGAATGAAAGAACCTTAGTGAGCACACAATGCATTCGGCTATTGGACTATCAATGTTATCCTTTAGAAATTAGTATTGATCTACAGCAAGCATTGTAAAAGCGAACATGCAAGTATTTGAATATCATAAGTGTTTGGGTAGAAATGTAAAATGCAGAAAGGCGGTGATGATGTTTTTATGGTTTCCACCTCCGCAATAGCCATGTATAACCACCCAATTTATTTTAACAGACAATAAACATCACTTTTTATGTACATAACAAAGAGGATTTAAAAAAATTAATATGTAAGCAGAAAGTACATGTATAACCACCCAATATATTTTTCAACAGACAAAAAAACATCAGTTTTTATGTACATAACAAAGAGGATTTAAAAAAATCAATATGTAAGCAGAAAGTACATGTCTTAAATTTTAAAAATTGTACATTTCTATACAAAGAGAAAAAAAATAGTATTTTGAATTTTATCTTTAAATTCTGTTCAGTAGTTTCAGAAGATGAAAAAATCAGAATTTTCCGCAAATTCCTAAGTCCAATGGGCCTTAACTCCCACAAAAATTTGCAGATAAAAAATTCCTGATTACATGCACAACTACATACATGTATGGTGTACTTCTTGCATTCCAAGTTTGGTTAAATTCTTTTGAGCGGTTTCAGAAGAGTTGCATTCACAAACTGTGATCACAGACGGACAGATGGACTGACGGCCCGACAGACGGCAGGACTGATGGATGGACCAGTCAAAAACATTATACCCCTGCAACTTAGTTGCGTGAAGTATATAAATAACTGGTAATCCAAAATTGGTTAGATGTGTTAGAATAATAGCCTATGCAAACCATATTCAGCTTGTAAAATAGTTTTTGATTATTATTGCAATGATTGCTTCTGATAATTCTTGCTTTTGAGCAGTTGTATACATATACTTGTATTTTGGATCAGTACTTAACAGTCATACTCACAAAATCTGTTCAACACCTTACTTCAATAATTCCTACATCTTATTAAACTGAGTTTCTAAGAAAGTGTTTGTATTTATTTCATCAACAAACTTGAGTATTGTGAATGAATAGCCCTAGTGGGTAAGAATTCACATTACCTTTGCGTCACTAATGGATAACAATGTGTTCTATTTTAGGGGAAAAAAGATTGATTGTTGATTGATGGTGTTTAACGCCATTTTCGGCAATTTTTCAGCTATATCGTGGCGTCCAGTTTTTATTGGGGGAGGAAGCCAGAGTACCCAGAGAATACCCCCCCCCCCTTTGCAGTAGGAAAACTGGCAATCCTTGTCAATTAAGATTGGAATCCAGGACACCCTGCCTGCAGTGAGAATCGAACCCGCAATCTCAGTGTTGACAGACCACGTGATCAATAGTAAACAAACTACCTTGACCACTTGTCCACCGAGGCCCCGGGGAAAATAGAATAACAATTTATTCAAAATTCAAACATACCTGGTTTTGAACAAATATTTCCACACTCCAACAGTAATAAAATATATCTTTTGATCATGCTGTTATAAAAATCAAAGTGCAGACTGCACTGAAGGGAAGGTTGCTTCGCAATTATGAAATGAGATTCCTGCCTCATGTTTGACAGGCAATAAAACAAACCAATGTAAAATAAATCGGGTAAATTTAGAAACATATAAGATATAAATTTAAAAGACTCATAATTGATAGCCCCAGCTCTCCTATGTCTTGAATGGCAATGTCAAGGGCTTTGCTTTTGGAAACTCCAAAAAAGGTGCACAATTCCAACATATGACAAAGATCTGCAAAAGTTTCCTCAAATCCCACTCAGTGGTGCAAGTAGTTGTGGATAAGAGATAGGTATCCCCTACATCAAAGAATGGCAAATAAATGTTATAAATATATTAATAAATAAGACAAAATTGCTGCTGCCCATTCCAGACATAAAAATTCGCACCTGTTATATGGTTGGAATATAACTTGCATCAAATACATGTACATATATGTAAATGTCTCCCTATAAACGTAAGTGATGGCATAAGCTTCTAAAATATTCAAAACTAAAATAATTTATTTCTGTAATACTCCAGGGCTTCAGTTGCCGAGTGGCTAAGGAAGTATTAATCTACTATTGAGCGAATGCCTGTCAGCACTTGTTTGAATCTTACTGCTGCCAGGGTGTGCTCAACTTCAATCTTGACAATTATTAAAAGACTCCTACAATCTGGCTTTCTCCTTCAATAAAAACAGGACACCCAAATATAGTTGAAAAATTGCTGAAAGTGGTATTATACAAATAACAACACAGGGATCTGTGCATGACGATTTACATGTGCTTTCGAAGGATACTGGGTCGATTTTGTTATATCGAGTCCCACACACTATAACAAGATCAACCCAGTATTATTCAAAAGCGCACGTAAATCAATTTTTATAAATCCCCCGGATTCAAACAAACAAAAACGGCTGTATGAGGCAATAATAATATATATCTTTATAATCAGAATGCATGTCAAATAGTTTGTTTTAAATTTAAACAGTGTGTTAATAGCTTATACTAAATGACACAATCAAATGGAGTGCTTTTCTGTTTGCATTTTTAAAAATTAATATTCAATATTGTAATATTGTAACTTTTTATTACAAAAATCCAAGAAAAAAATTTCCCACTGTACATCTTCCATACTATGCTTATTGTTTACATGTACTTGACTTTTGCTACGCAATCTGACACTTTTTGTTTTCAACAAGTGTTTTACGATGTTTGCAAAAGATCGCCAGCCTTCGTGACGTTCTATGGCATTCGCGCCTAAACCGTAAACGACATTACCTCAAGGTTTTCAAATGGACAATAATCGCTTGCTAAAAGTTACACCCATTCTAATTTTGGTCAAAATTAACCTTGGAAAATCGCTCTATCAAATTAAAAAACAGCATTTCAAAACGCTGAACAAATGTTAAAAAAGAGTTAAATCACTTCAATCATAATAACGTCGTCAAATATTATTAGACTGGTGCCACTGTCAGTACTACATTTGTCGATTCAGTGAACAGCTATCGCGAGGATTGCCAAATATCGCGTTGATTTCCGAAACGAAAAAGTGTAACGAGTCTGTCTCTCGCGGATGAACATGGAATATTAGTTCAAATTGTAATATTAGTTATCAATTATACAGTAAATGAGACATAATACGAAAGGAAATGTATAGTAAAGTTATTCAAGATAAATGTGGTGCACCGATTCATGTAACTGATAGATTTCTCAAATGTGACCTATATTTTACGAGCGTAAGGTTTGATTACACGCCGGTCGCAGAAGTTTCTATGTATTAGAGCGTTAGCAAGGGGAAAGTTTGCTACGCAACCTTCCCAAAAAATCATTAAGCCTTTGCCGAAGGGAAGATTAGATGATCATTGCAGGAAAAAAGTAATGAAAAACAGTTAAAAATGGTTTTACAAAATTACAGCATACTTACATCTTTCTTAAATTCTGTTGCTATTTGGCTTAGAAAGTTAAACATAAACACTTGATTTTGTAGCATTATCCTGGCAAACAATGAAAGGCACATGGATACAGTCAGATCATGCTCCTGAAAAATCAATATAACGTTATTCTTTCAGTTAGCCATAAGCCTAAAATAACATTTGTAAACTTGTTTATAGGTCAACCTCCATAGGTTAAGTAATCTTGTTACTTTGATTATAGGTCAACTTCCATAGGTTAAGTAATCTCGTTACCCTGATTATAGGTCAACTTACACAGGCTAAGTAATCTAGTTTCCATGATTATAAGTCAACGTACACAGGTTAAGTAATCTAGTTACCATGATTATAGGTCAACGTACACAGGTTAAGTAATCTAGTTACCATGATTATAGGTCAACGTACACAGGTTAAGTAATCTAGTTACCATGATTATAGGTCAACGTACACAGGTTAAGTAATCTAGTTACCATGATTATAGGTCAACGTACACAGGTTAAGTAATCTAGTTACCCTGATTATAGGTCAACTTACACAGGTTAAGTTGTCCAGTTACCCTGATTATACGTCAATCTCTACATGTTAAGTAATATAGTTACAATAACTTAGTTGAAGCATATCTGTGGTGGTTAACAAAGTATGCTGAATAGATTGTTTGCATATTTGATTGATGTTTAACACCACATTGAGCAATTTTTGAGCTATATTTTGGCATCCCGTTTTATTAGGGAAGGAAGCCAGAGTATCGGGAGAAAACCCTGAACCCTGCTGAACCTGCAAACATAGTGTTGTAGACCCATGTGATCAAGTCTGTGTTAGCGGTAATCAAAATTTTTTAATAGCCAAAGTGGCTAATTATAATTTTTTCTCCTAGCCACATTTTGATCGAATTAGCCACTAAAACTGGTACATAGCAGATCTCGCCCTTATATGGAGAAGTCACTTCAAGTCTGTGATAGCGGTAATCAAAATTGTTCAATAGCCAATGTGGCTAATTATAATTGTTTCTCCTAGCCACATTTTGATCTAATTAGCCACTAAAATTGGTACATAGCAGACCTCACCCTAATGTGGAGAAGTCACTTCTCTTTATGAGGCTAACAGTGGGGATAGAATAGAGACGTGGGTGGTCAACAGAGTGAAGTTACATTGTATGCAGTGAAAACATTCTTATGTTCTGATTTTCTTTATTAAGTGTTGGTATGTGCATGTTTTATTGCATTTTTATCTTTATATGAGTTTAATTTAAGCCAGTAAAATTATTGTAGATACAGTATCAATGAAGTGTGTTGCCAAAACCTCTACATTTTAGGCAAAATAACAATCTAATTAAGACCACAGGCTCTTAAGAGCCTGTATCGCTCACCTGATTTTATAGCCAATAAAGATGGCATTTCCCTGAAGATAAAATAGGTCATGTAATTTTCAATAAATGTTAAAGAGGACCATTCAAACAATATTGCTTCTAAGTTTTGTTTCTATTGGTTAACTAGTTTCAGAGAGGAAGATTTTTTTTTATAATTTTCCCATAGGTGGACCTATGTTAAACTAAGTTATGCAGTGGTGGTAATTTTGATTTTCTTATTGGCATAAAAAACAAAACTTCAAAGAGGACCATCAAAACAATATTACCTTTTTTATATACTAATAATTTTAATATTGCTAGTAAGTTTTGTTTTGATTGCTTAACCAGTTTTAGAAATGAAGCCTTTTTAAATTTTTTTCCCTTTGGGTCCCATGTTAAACTAAATCCTGCGGGGGCGGCCATTTGAATTTCCGATTGGCATAAAAAATATAGACTTGATAGAGGACCATTAAATAAATATTGCTAGTAAGTATTTGTTTCCATTGGTTAACCGGTTTCAGAGAAGAAGCAATCTAAAACCTTTTCCCTTAGGGTCCTATGTTAAACTTAGTCCAGCAGTGGTGGCCATTTTGATTTTCGAATTGGCATAAACAAGTGTGGACACATAAAGATGTCTTTAATACATACTTAAAACTAAGTTGGGTTAAAAGACATATGGTGAACAATTCAGGTGTGTGGCAAGCTATTGCAGAACAACAGCTCATACAAGTTGGGGGCTTTAGATTATTTAACCTAGAAAAAGAAAAACTGAAAGTAGGAAAATAACAAATCCTTTCTGGAGAGTTGTGGTAAATGGATTACATAGTTCCAAACAAATTATAACAGTGAATGCTCAGGATATATTAAGTCTTGATATTTTAAATTTTGTAACCCCTGATGATTTCCAATATTTTATTAAGTGGAAATCAAAAGGTATCGAGAATCTGGTTGACCTGATTGATATAACCACAAAAACATTTTATCACTTCGATCAAATGAGCCAAAAATGCAATAACCAAAACTTTCTGAAATATTATAGTTTGATAACAAGTATTCCATGTTCGATTAAGAAACAGCTTAAAGAATCTATGCAGGAAATGACTACCTGTGAATTAAAAAATAATAATGTAATAAGTTTATTGAAAAAATTAAGAATAGTAAGAGTATCAAATATTTATATGTAAATTTAATAAAAGATATATTTGTTTTGCCCAATCATAAAATTGATACATGGCAAAAGCATGTAAATATGGAAAATTTTGAGTGGAGGAGTTACTTTACATTAATTCAAAAATGTTGTAAAAACTCTTAACTTAAAAACTTCCAATTTAAGCTACTGCATAGAGTTTTACCAACAAATACTTTTTTATACAAAACAGATATTGTAGATTCCAAACTGTGCAATTTTTGTAGAAACTTTGATGAGACCATTGAACATGTTTTCTATGAATGTGTACATACAAGACAATTTTTACTGTTATTTTTTGATCACTTGAAAACAATTTTTTCTAATTTAAATCTTGAAAAAAAGAAATTTTTATTAGGTTATAATGGTGAATCTCCCTTACTTAACTTCCTTGTAATAATAGCAAAAAATTATATTTACAGATGTAAACTTGATAAAACTATTCCAAATATTACTGGAATAAAACAAAAAAAACAATTATTATAAAAAATAGACTTGTACAATGGAGCAAAAAATAATTCTCTTCTAAAGATAGAAAAATTTTGGGCCCCATGTGAAATCTTTTTTCCATAATTTGTTATGTTCTTTGTCATTGTTTACTATATTGTATAATATTACCAGAAATATATGTAAGAGCAAGTATATGTTGATTAAAATATTGTTACATGTAAATTAAGAATGTTCGAACGTGGGTGAGAGGATGTGTGAGGTGAAAGAGTCTTCTTCATATTTATCTTCTTTTTTTTTCTTTTCTGTTTTATATCAATGAATGAGTATTGTAGTACTATTAATGATAAATTAGTCAAATACATAAATTAGTATTGAATTCCCCCTGTACACCCTAGTCAGGTGGTGATGGTGGGGTATTGTTCAAACCCTGACTTCTCAAAAAAGAAAAAAAAAAGATGTCTCGCCTGAATTCCGCATCAGTTATGAAAAAATTGGCAACCATTTTGATTTTCCAATTGGCATAAAAAACATAAAAAGTTATAGAGGACCATCCAAGTATCAATGGTAGTAAGTTTTGTTTCGATCGGTTAACCATTTTCAGAAAAGAAGCCTTTAGCTTTTATAGAGGACCATCCAAACAATATTGATTGAAAGTTTTTTGTTCCCATTGGTTAACCGGTTTCAGAGAAGAAACAATTTAATACCTTTTCCCTTAGGGTCCTATGTTAAACTTAGTCCAGCAGTGGTGGCCATTTTGATTTTCGAATTGGCATAAACAAGTGTGGACACAGAAAGATGTCTCGCCTGAATTCCGCATCAGTAATGAAAAAATTACGTCATAAGCATTACCTAAATAGCGGTAAATTGTTATCATTTCAATATACAATGCATGGTAACAGAGAAACGAACCAATCATAAAACTGGACCATAAAATTGAGGTCATGGTCAGTTGAAACCTTCAAGACAGTCATGTACTAATCATTAGCAATCTATATACCAAATACTTTCATCCTACCATGCATGGTTACAGAGGAACTGCCCTAATCCAAAAACTTTAACATAGTAGCTGGACCGTAAAATTGAAGTCAAGGTCAGGTGACACCTACCAGACTTTCAGTTTTCCAATCCAAACAACAAGCACAAACTTTGTAAAGGTCGATCCAATGATCATTATGGCCAAGTTTGGTTTCAATAAGCCAAGTGGTTTCAGAGAAGAAGATTAAAATGTAAAATGTTTAGAGATTAAAGACACCAATGATGACGATGACAACGACGGACACAAAGCGATGACAATAGCTCACATGACCCTTTGGGTCAAGTGAGCTAAAAAGGGATAAGGAGGCAACATAAAGGTTTTTACCTGTAATTTGCCTTTAAAATAATTCATATTTTGCATGTAGGTGTTTATATGAAAGGATATACATAGCATTTATAAAAAAATAAGTCACGATATAGATGAAAGATTGTTGTGTGACTAAAGAATTAGTTAAACCTTTAAGATGTTCCCTAATATACAAAAACAGCACTAATGGAACACTTAATTTCAATTCAGTATTTATTTTAAGATATAACTTAACTAGAGGCTCCCAGGAGCCTGTGTCGCTCACCTGAGCCTGAAACCAAACAACCTTTTTTATCCAGCTTTTCTTTGCTATAAAGAATTGCCCAACACTTCTGCAAATGTCATTAATTTTGACCTTTTAAGGGAAATAATTCCTATAAGGAGGAGCTTTTGCTGCTTAGAGGGAGAAGGGAGGTTCACTTAAAATTTGCTGTACCTGTTATACTTTTTTAACTATCAGTCGAAAACTCCCATGACTCCCCCCCCCCTATTTTCTATTTTAAGACAACGTAGCTATGTAGGTAGTCAGGTTTCATGATTTGCACAATTTTGGTAGAGAACGTACTAAAGATGATGTGTGCAATGTTTCCAAGCAGTCCTTTAATGGGTTAAAGAGAAGATTTTATAAAATCAAGTAAAATTGATTAAAAAAATGTTCAAGGAGAATAATTCCTAAACGGTTCATCAGACAATCTTAACCCTAAGTCATTTTTGTTGCACTCATAGAGCAGAACAATTAAGCAATGCTAACTTTTTCTCTAGTTCTAATAATTTTCAAGATTTTGAGGCAAAAATGTCAAAAATAATCATTTTTGACAATTAAAGGGCAATAACTCCAACAAGGGGTCATCATACAACTTTGACCCAATGGAGTGTTTTGTAGAGCTTTAAATGCCGATGAAGGCATGTCTCTTTGGTTTTCCTGTATCTGTTATACTTTTTGAACTATAAGCCAAAAATTGTATTTTGAACCCCCCCTTCCCTCCGTTCTTTTTCTAGCCATGGCGGCCATGTTGGTTAATCTGCAGCCATGGTTGGTGCAAACTTGGTTGAGAACATTTGACGGATGATGTGTACAAGTTTCAAAGCAGTACTTCCAGTGGTTTCACATGAGAAGATTTTAAAAATTTATTAAAACCGATTAAAATAAACAGTTCAAGGGAAATAACTCTTAAACAGTTAATCAGACAATCTTGACTCTAAAGCCAATTTTGTAGCCCTCACAGAGCAGAACAATTAAGCAATGCTTACTTTTTCTCTAGTTCTAATAATTTTCAAGATTTGAGGCAAAAATTGCAAAAATCATCAATTTCGACAATTAAAGGGCAACAACACCTACAAGGAGTCGTCATAAAACTTTGACCCAATGGAGTGTTTTGTAGAGCTTTTAATGCTGAAGAAGAAATGTCTGTTTGGTTTTCCTGTATCTGTTATACTTTTTGAACTATAAGCCAAAAACTGTATTTTGACCCCCTGTTCTATTTTTAGCTATAGTGGCCATGTTGGTTGGTCTGAGGCCATGATTTGTGCAAACTTTGCAGAGGACATTTTACTGATGATGTGTGCAAAGTTTCAAAGCAATCTCTTCAGTGGTTTTGGAGGAGAAGATTTTTAAAGAAAAGTTAACGACGACGACGAGGACGGATGCCAAGTGATGGCAATAGCTCACATGACCCTTCGGGTCAGGTGAGCTAAAAAGAAGATTGTTGTCCTCTTGCTACATATTTCCTTAGCTTATGACTCCAACAGGCATTATATATATTTATTGATAACATTTTGATATTATTTTCTTAATTCGTCTCTCATATCTATGAAGCAACAACAATATGCTAACCCAATGTTATTACGTTATAGAGTTTTTATATATTTTTGTTGAAATGTCAAATAGCATTCATATTTCATTTATTATACAGTATGAATTATTAAACAGGTAACATACAGTAATGGTAAAAACTACATACCTTAAAGGAACCCCATTCCCTAATTAGATGTTTATTTTGCAAGTACACCTTTTGGGCATAAACCATCAATGAGACCAGGGTGCTGTTTCATTAAAGCGATCGCTAATTAACATGCTCGTTATCACATGCAAAAATGGGATAACGTGCACGTTAAACTAACGATCGCTTTATGAAATGGCACCCAGAACAGTTTTATTAACTTGTTAGTGGTACACAAGTTGATTGAATCATAAATGAAGAAGAACTGGTAAATGACATCATTGTCAAACATATAATTTTATATTTTAATATTTATTAAATGTAAATTACAATGTACATCATATTAAAACAGATTTAATTTTTTTTAAAGTAACTACCAAAATTCTAAATTTTTATTATGTTTATATCTTTGCAACAGGAATGAAAAGACAAGCAGCATTGTATTTGCAATCTCCAGCACCAAATTCATATCTGCTCTGGAAATCATAATATTTTACTTTTCTTTTTGATATTTCCCCTTTGTTAGAAAAACGGTAGGTAAACATGATAAACATCATGCATGGGCAAAAATACAATGATTTCTTAACCAAAACGAGAATAAAATTTTAAGGCAATACAGAAGATGACCAAGGTGACATGGAACCAAAAAGAGGTGACTTTTGTACGAAAGCGACAGTAGCTGTTTTTATATAGCCAAATTGGGCACTCATTCACCCATGTGGACCTTTACCAATAACACAGCAAATGTTGAAAGACATGATGTGATCAATAGTAAATGACTTACTTCTTTGACCACTTGGATAGAAAAAAAGATATTACTGTAATGTTATACAAAAATATTATACACATCTAATTAAAACTGCAACAAAACCTACAAATGATTAATTGCATTTCTGTCAGGTGTTGCTTTTTGGGTTTCGTCTCTAACTTTCACATTGTTGTAAAACAAAAAAGTTAGAATTTGAGTAATGTTGCTGAGAAACGAGGAGAAATCTGCAAATCTTTTTTTTTAAAGTAACATTCAGTCAGCTGAGATAATATAACCAACATAAACGAGAGTCTCTTAAGAACCTGTATCACTCAACTGATTTTATTAGCTAAAATAAGTCGTGTACATGTAATGTTCAATTTTCTACTGGCATAAGTAACAGTATCTGTGTGGAGACCAATCAATGAATGTTGCTGCTTGGTTTCAACTGGTTTAATAGTTTCAGATAGGAAGCTATTTAAACATTATCTTGTAGGTTTCTATGTTAAATACAATTACAGCCATCATGGATTTTTGATTAAATAAGCAAACATAAACTTTTAAGAGGACTGTCTGATAAACATTCACATACAATATGGCATTGAATCAGCATTGCAGTTTCAGAAAAGATACGGCATTTGAACATAGAGTCCACTATAATATCTTGTGTTTTGATTGGTAAACTGGTTTCAGAGGAAAAGCCTTTTTTTTTAGTTTTTCTTCTTAGAGTTCTATGTTAAATAAGTCTTTTGGTGAGGTCATTTTAAATTTCATATTGGCATAAATAACATACAAGATCTTTGAGATTTTAGCAACTCTTTTCCAAAAGGGTCCTATACCTTAAACTCAGACCTGCGGTGGCAGACATATGAATTTCAAATTGGTATAAAAAAACATATATAGAGGACCATCCAAACAATATTGCCATTAAAGTTTTGTACCAATTGGTTAACAGGTTTCAGAGAAGAATCTTTTATAAAAAAGTTTCCCATAGGGTCCCATGTTAAACTAAGTCTTGCAGTAGCAGCCATTTTGAATTTCAGATTGGTATATAAAAATAAAAAATTTAAAGAGGACCATTCAAACAATATTGCTAGTAAGTTTTTTCTCCATTGGTTAATGGGTTTCAGAGAAGAAGCCTTTTAAAACTTTTTTCCATAGGTTCCTATCTTAACCAAGACCTTAGGTTTTTACGATTAGCATAAAAAACAAAAACTTTAAAGAGGACCAACCAAACAACATTAGTAATAAGTTTGTTTCTATTGGTTAACCGGTTTCAGTGATTTTAAGCTAGGTCCTGCAGTGGTGGCCATATTTGTATTTATATTTCCAATAAGAAAAACAAAAACTTTGTGAAGGTCCGTCCAATAAACATTCTGATGACATTTGGTTTTAATATGCCCATTGGTTTCAGAGAAGATTAAAATGTAAAAAGTTTACAGACACTGCAAACGGACGCAAAGTGGTAACAAGGGCTCACATGACTGGTCAGGTGAGCTAAAAATATATTGTACTACTTAAGGAGAAAAATATCTTACCTCTGTCTGAAATATGGCTTTAAAAAGTCTTGGAAGTAATGGAGCTAATACTTCTGGTCCCTCCTTTGGAAATGTCTTTAAAACAACCTCAATCGCCTATTTAATGACAACATTCAAAAATCTTTGTCAAGTATCAGTGTAAATCTAATTAAAGAACCTTAGTGAGCATGCTCACATACCCCACACTCCCACATACCTATCAAGTTCCATAAAATTGTGATTGTAGTTTCTTAGTATAAGCACATACCAGTTGTTTCATACATATATATTAAAAAATTTTTAAAAACTACTAAAAAAAATATTGTATCATAATTTCCTGTTTATATGCACAACTACAAAATGGTATCCTTCATTCCAGCCAAGTTTAATAAAATTCTAATCAGTAGTTATAGAGGAGTTGCGCTTTTAAGAATAGGACTGACAAATGGACTCACTGACCAGTCAAAAACATTATACCCTCCACAACCTTGTTGCCTGGGGTATAATAATGAAAAAGAATTTGGATTTGCCGCAAATTCCATAGTCCAATGGGCCATAAATCCCACAAAAATTTGAAGATAAAAAATTCCTGGTTATATGCACAACTGCATACATATGGTGTACTTCTTGCATACCAAGTTTTGTTAAATTCTGTAATCAAAGACAGAAGGACGGACTGATGAGACGAACCAGTCAAAAACTTATACCCCCGCAACTTTGTTGCGTGGGGTATAATTAAGATCATAAACAAATATATGTTATAAGATAAACTTCTTGCTGTGTTGCATTTTAGTAGTATAAAAGTTTTAAATGAACGTTTTTTTACCCAAATAATATTCAGTGGTTGTACAGCTTCATCACCAGTTTCTATGATAACCCAAGAAATTGCAATGATGAGCATTTTCAATTAAGATTGAAACTTAAATTTTCAAACTTCACAAAAGAGAGAACAACACTGAAGAAACATAACCAAATATTTGGCTCCTTTGGAGCATTTGATGT
Organism: Limnoperna fortunei; assembly: GCA_944474755.1. Lineage (NCBI taxonomy): Eukaryota > Metazoa > Mollusca > Bivalvia > Mytilida > Modiolidae > Limnoperna > Limnoperna fortunei. The sequence continues at coordinate 53,256,404 of OX104116.1, forward strand.
AACTGTGCAAGCAAAAGAAGGAAATGTTATAGTCAAAATAAGTGTGGATCTAAAATTATGGTTTGTCTCTATTCCAGTCTAGATAACAAAAGTCCTGCTCCTTCAGCCCTATTCCAATCTAGATAACAAAAGTCCTGCCCCTTCAGCCCTATTCCAATCTAGATAACAAAAGTCCTGCCCCTTCAGCCATATTCCAGTGTAGATAACAAAAGTCCTGCCCCTTCAGCCCTATTCCAATCTAGATAACAAAGTCCTGCCCCTTCAACCCTATTCCAGTGTAGGTAACAAAAGTCCTGCCCCTTAAGCCCTATTCCAGTGTAGATAACAAAAGTCCTGCCCCTTCAGCCCTATTCCAGTGTAGGTAACAAAAGTCCTGCCCCTTCAGCCCTATTCCAGTGTAGGTAGCAAAAGTCCTTCCCACTTCAGGCACATTCCAGTGTAGATAACAAAAGTCCTGCTCCTTCAGCCACATTCCAGTGTAGGTAAAAAAAGTCCTGCCCCTTCAGCACTATTCCATTGTAGATAACAAAAGTTCTTCCCCCTTCAGCCACATTCCAGTGTAGATTACAAAAGTCCTGCCCCTTCAGTCCAATTCTAGTGTCAGTAACAAGTCGGACCTTTTCAGTCCAATTCCCATCCAGGTAATGTCCTGTACCTTCAGCCCAAATATATATTAAAGACAGAAACATATTTTGACATACTAATGCAAATTTAATATAAATTCAAAGAATTTATTATATCAAAACTGAATTAAAACCCAATTGAATCAAAAGGATGAAAACAAATAATTGCCTAGGTTTGCCCTTAAAATTTCAAATACACTAAGATATGAACTATCTGTTGCCAAAACAGAAATCTCATAAAACATGGACTACAATGAAAACAATTCCATAAATATAAACTATAATGGACCTAATTGGCTAAAACAAAAATCTGTATCTCAAAAATCTTAAAGGATAGGAAGAATTTGTTGACACACAGCTGAAAGCACAAAAAACAAGGAAATAAATGCAAAAGATCCATTTAAATGAGATAAAACTAGTAACTTGTGAGCTACTGCTCACTCAGTATACCCTGCAACAGGAAGACAATATGAGACAGACCTGAAATTGGTACTTGCAATATAGGACCACATGGTAAGGTCGCATGTAAAATTTCAAGTGTGATAAGTAGTTGCTGAGAAAACTGTTACGAAATTTATGTTGCGAAGGACAGACAAAAGGATGGACGGACTTACACTCATATACATACGAAGGGGTAACACATAACACCCTGCCACTTTGTGTGGCAAGGTATAAAAACTGTAAGCAATGGTCACTAACTGATACCCTTGCTTACCACTTTTCAAAACATCTTGGTAGAAAACTGTAGGAGGAGTTGATAAGGCTATACAGAATAATATATCTGTTTACCATTAAATGATGGTAAAAAAATAGGGTAGGTAGGAAGGCATTTTTATTTTATTTTATGTATTTTCTTTTTTTTCGTTTTTTGTATGTATATAAATATACCTATTTCTATAGAAATAGGATGAATTAAAATAATTGTCTTAATATGAAGTAGTCATTTATTTTAATTCCAAATAGCGCAGTATACTGAAGTAAATTTAAATTGATAAAGATCTAAGCATCAATAAAAATCAATGTATTCATGATTTCGCCTGTCTATCAATACTTTAGATTACGTCAGACACACATAGTGCATTTCTATCTTTATCTAAATGAATAAAGAAGAATAATGGAATATATCAAAACTGGTTAAGATAGTGTATGAGTGTTTAATTTCTGTCCCTTCCAACCTGCAATCAAGACTTGGAAGGCATCTATGTTTTTGGTGGCAGCATTTGCAGCAGCAGTGACAACATCTATGCATGCAGCTTAATTTTTATCTGATTCCACACACTGGAACCTTAAATGTTTAAATGGTAAGTTAAATTTGGGGAAATCCAACATTACGTTGAAAAAAGAATCAATTGTGAAACATGTTACATTATGTTTTTTGTAAAATACAATTTTACAAATATTTGTAAAGATTGAAATTACAATTTTTTTTAAAGAGACTGCCTAAATACTCATTTTTATTATTTTTAAATCTGTGTAGTAGTCAATTCAACACAAGCAGCATCATATTTGGCAATCTCTGGCATCAAGTTCATATCCTCTCTATTGTCGTATTTAATTTCTTTGTTTTGGACTGGTTTCCGTTTTGTATTTTTTCCCCACTTCATTTAATGTACAAAGTAAAAGTCAGACAGGAACCAGTTTACACAGACTATTCCTCTTTTAAATTTTTTTCACTTTCACTATTATATACAGATAAATGAACTAGGATCTCTAGGATCTCATCAAAAGTTAGGGTGGATTAGGTAACCATAAACAGACATAATTTTGTTTGGCTTTACCCAATACAAGTACCCAAATGTAAAAGAATTACAATACATGTTCCTTTACAGGAAACCCCAAATACCATTGCAATCAAAGTGTTAATTATCAGGTGCACAATGGAACTAAGTAACAAAGATTCTGTAAACGTTTCATCAAATTTCATTCAGTGGTGTAGGAGGTGTTGTGCATAAAAGAAAGTGTAAAGAACTGTTAGATGGACAACCTCCATTATTATATAATTCCCACTAATGATTTGACAAAAGCTTTGTCACATTATTAAAGGATGTAACTATGAAATTAAAAAAATGATATTTATCTAATGTGAACGGTGATATACTGGAGGCTTTCTCATGCAGAAACCAATTTCAGGAAGAATGTATAAAAGTACAATATTTATTGAAATTGGATTAAAATTATAAAGTGGAAAGATTTTGCATTCATCACTTTGTAAAACAGATAAAGAGACATAATACCATGATACCATGTTCAACTGAACATTTTGGTTTGTTTGTTCCTTTGAATGATGTACTGATGCCACTTTCAGCAATTTTTCAGCTATATCATGGAGTCCAGTTTTTATTTGGGGAGGAAGCGGGAGTACCAGGAAAAAACCCCGACCTTCAGAGGCAATATTTGTCAATTAAGATTAGAGTCGAGTACACCATGCCTGCAGTGAGACATGAACCCACAATCCCAGTGTTGACAGAACACGTGATCAATAGCAGATGAATTACCTTAACCAATAGGCCACCAAGGCCCAGGAACACTTTGGAAAAAAGCAACTAAACTGAAGAAATAAAACTAGATGAAAATTATGCCCCTGCAGAGAGATTTATGGTTATACTGTTAGTGGATAAGTATTTTTTAGAAGAACAGCATTCTGTCCGACACAAATTGGTGCCATTAAACATTGAAATTAACATTTTTCATATTTTTCGATGCATAATGTCTCACAATATTCAACGTAGAATGGGCTTATATGTACATCAAAACTATAACTTGTTTTACCTTGGTTTGACTGACAGCTAAATGACGGTTGTGCTACAACATGCTGGATTTGCTTAGTAATACTCTTTGCAGGATTCTCACAAAAATTTTCATTTCAATTTCAAGGACTTTTCAAGGAATTTTGGAGTCCTTTTGAAATGTACAACATGGTCAGTTTCAATAACCAAAATGAAATATTATTTCGAAATACTGTTTTCTTTAGCGCTAAAGTGATTTTACAAGTTCTACCATATGTATCTGGTTTCAAGGCTTAATTGCCAATTATATTGCTTCCTTAAAAGTAACAAAGAGACAGAAAAAAATTGTATTATTAAATGTGCAATCCTCATCAGTTTATAATGTAAAAACTGTTTTTTTCCTAGACTTTTCATGATTTCCCAGACTAAAGAACAACTAAATTCACCGTTTTTTCCTGTTGTTAAGGTCACATGTGAACCGGGTCTTTGGAAGCAAACATTGATTTCTACTATTTCCACAAAAATCAAAATCCTTTAGCTAATATAATGCACACCTCAATTAAGTGTTCAAATTTCATACCAAATATAAACACTGTAGCTTCAAGCTGTGCTAGAAGATAGTTGGACAAAACATATATTCCTACATGGCCTACAACTTGCAAACTGACTAAACAAACTTTAATGAAAACAAAAATCTTTTGGTACTGCACTGGCACCTTCATTATGTGTATAAATATTGTACTAAATATAAATGCTGTAGCTCTTAAACTGAAGGAGAAGATAGCTGGGAAATACTCTGTACTCCTATCTCATCTGTCTGGCTTGACCAAGTTCAACTTTCTCTAGATTTAAGAATATTTCACACACAAAAAAAACAAATGTAAATGTTGTACCTCTGAAAATGAGGAATAAGATAGCCAGACAAACCATGCACCCCAATCAGGGTGGACGAAACCAAGGACAGACTCTAGTTTATGAATATGACCACCCTTTCTCTTCGTAGCGGAGGCAAAAAAAACCAGTTCGGCACCTCCATTTCAAAATGGAATAGTGCAGGATAGACATTTCAATCCCAGTCATTACTTATGTCCAAGGAAATATATTTAAAATTAAAAAGAAAAGAATAAAAGAATAGGTCCAACTAAATTTAAATGTCAAGCATAGAAAGTCAACAAGCTACAATGCTAACAAAAGACTTGTATCATAATCAAAACACAGATTCTCCTGCCATATGAAAACAATTTCTTTGGACAGTAGAAAAGGTATTTTATCGTAAACCTTCGTCATACTCAGGTTGAATCAGAATTTATCGACAGTTATCGGTTCAAAGTTCCTTATTTAAATAACAAAAGAAACGGTCACATGATACCTATAAAAGGACTGCTCAACTAAAACCATTTGTCTTATCAAGGCCAGAGTTAGAAATATACATGCTTATCAATTTTAAGCATCAATAAAAATGCCATTAAGCAATATTTAAGTTCTTTACCTGTAGTTTACAGGACATAGATACAATTCCATATATTTTACGGCAGTTTACGTTTCCGCAATTTGGAAGCAACAACCGCCATTTTGTAGTGGGATAATATGGCTGCCTCTGATCCTGCCACAGAAAGTAGCGATTCTGAGTGTAATTCAACATGTGGAAACACTAGATATTCTAGATTTATTTAATAACACGGCAGAATTGTTTTTATGGTTTGAACCCGAAGAGTGTGTTGAAGAAAATAATAATAATAAACCCAGCACAAGTTCTAGTATAACTCGTCCAAAATAGCACAAAATTTAGTGTTGCAGAAAATAATAATAATGAACCTAGCACAATTTCTGGTATAACCTGTCCAAAAAAAGCACAAAATTGAATTCGCAATATGACCCCAAGCTTTAAAAGAGCTGTTGGAAGTATTTACCAATTTGTCAAAAGCAATGACTGTCAATAAAAGTAATATACTCATAGAACAGACTGATAATAATATTGATATTCCCGATACACCCGAGTCTGAATTTGTTAATTTTGATGATGTTCTCAATATTTTTGACAATGCAGAAGAAATAGTAAATGATGACAATGATGATTTAGTAGGGCTTACTGATAATGACTTTTCTAATATTTTTACGGATGAAATACAATTTTCCGAAGATGTAAAGGAAAATTTTGCCCAGTATATTACAAAATGATGTACAAAACAGGCAGATTTTAAAGAGTATTTGAAAAAAAACATGATATAAAGATACCAGGAAACTGTAAATATTTACTGCCACGTAGGCTATCATTAGAGATATTTAGTGATTTAATACCGTAAACTAAGGCAGGTGATGCTGCAGTGTAAGATGTGCAAAAGTTGATGGGTCTAGGTATAGTGCCATTATCAAATTTAGTTCAGATGTTTTCCAAAAAGAACCTCAATACAGTAGGTATAGATATTTGTTTAAAAGATTTATAAAAGACAATTTAGACAATTGTGTTTTCCAAGAAATCATGTTGGTGAAACTTTATTTGGGTCAGAACTTTCTCAGAACCGTCACAGAACTAATTGGACTTTTTGGAAGTTTTTTTCTCTTTGAAATATACTGTGAAGTATTGTAGTATTGCAGTATTCATTGAATACAGTTTTATTTATTTTACCAAAGTATTTCATCTATTGTGATAACATGCCTGGAGGAAATACTTCTAATTCACAAAGTCAAAAAAAGGCTATAAGAAGTGTTAAAACATTGCTTGCAGCAAAGAAAGAAAAGGATAAACCACCAACCCAGAAAAGAACAAGTTTCTAATGAGTCAAATACTAGTTTGGACTTATCAGGATTAACTAACTTCCAAACAGACTTGGATGGGATTAATTTTTTTCTGAGATATGTGACAACAAAGGAAGGTTTAAATGAAGTGACATAAGAAAGATTTGGTGAAAACCTCTGACTTAGAAAATCTTGTGACTATAATAGTTAAGAGATTGTTCAGTAAATTTAGGTCAACAATTGAGAAAAAATGAATTTCAAAGTAAACAAAATTCAGACAGAAATGATAGAGGTGGAGGCATTGTCAATTGAAAATAACCATTTCGAAAAATTTGACATATGTGAAAAACACCTTGCTTCATTGAAGAAAGAACTATCAGAAACATCAAAGATGAGTAGCAACTACAATGAGCAATACTCAAGAAAAAACAATATTAAAGTGTATAATTTCCCAAGATGAACAAAACAGGATCTTCATAAGGACTTTGTCCAGTAAGTGAAATCAGATCTGAATGTACATCTCGAAGAAAGGGATATAATGGCTTTACATAGATTGCCATCCCAGCATGAACCAAGTCCCTATTAAGGTATTTCAATTGTGGTGTATATGGTATAACGTCAAGTGGTTTGCAGATGAAGTTTGGAATGTATGATGACATTAACTATAGAATACATCAAGGGAAGTAACTATTAAGCATATTTATCTACTATAAACTGGTCTTATTTTAGGTCATATATTTTTAATACATTGTATACTTAACACTACATTAAAAATGTTCTATGATATTTAATTATGTTCCGAATCTTCTGTTACAAAAATTGTTATATCATATCTTGTCAATTTAATGTTTTACTATTGTTTTTATTTTAAACACAGTGAAAGTAAAATTTTTGATATACAAATATACACATTTTACAAGTGATAATAATCCAAGACATTTTATATCAAACTAACGTCCCATATCCCTTTTGAACACAGTATATAAAAATGGGTCTGGTGTTATTGCAAGTAGAATAAAACTAGAATAGAATAAGGTCTATTGCAATTGATAGACTTTGAAAAAGCATTTGATTCAATATCTTGGGAATTTTTGTTTATTAATTGGATAAAAGTATGCATAATAAGAACCAGAGGCTCTTAAGAGCCTGTATCGCTCACCTGATTTTATAGGCAATGAAGATGGCATTTCCCTGATGTTAAAGTAAGTCCTGTAATTTTCAATAAACTTTAAATAGGACCATCCAAACAATATTACTAGAAAGCTTTGTTTCATTGGTTAACCAGTTGTATAGAGATTTTTTTTTATTTGCCCATAGGGTCCTATGTTAAACTAAGTCCTGCGGGGGAGTTGGCCATTTTGAATTTCCAATTGCCATAAAAAACATAAACTTTATAAAGGACCATCCAAACAATATTGCTAGTAAGTTTTTGTTTCCATTGATTAACCGGTTTCGGAGAAGAAGCCTTTTAAAACTTTTTCCCATAGGGTCGTATGTTAAACAAAGTCCTGCGGTAGCGGCCATTTTGAATTTCCAATTGCCATAAAAAACATAAACTTTATAGAGGACCATCCAAACAATATTGCTAGTAAGTTTTTGTTTCCATTGATTAACCGGTTTCAGAGAAGAAGCCTTTAAAAACTTTTTCCCATAGGGTCCTATGTTAAACTAAGTCCTGCGGTAGTGGCCATTTTGAATTTCCAGTTGGCATAAAAATCATAAACTTTATAAAGGACCACCCAAACAATATTGCTAGTAAGTTTTGTTTTGATTGGTTAACCGGTTTCAGAGAAGAAGCCCTTTTTAACCTTTTTCCCATAGGGTCCAATGTTAAACTAAGTCCTGCGGTGGTGGCCATTTTGAATATCAGATTGGGATAAAAAACATTAACTTTATAGAGGACCATCCAAACAATATTGCTAGTAAGTTTTGTTTCCATTGGTTGGCCGGTTTCAGAAAAGAAGCCTTTCAAACTTTTTCCCATAGGGTCCTATGTTAAATTAAGTCCTGCGGTGGCAGCCATTTTGAATTTCCAATTGCCATAAAAAACACAAACTTTATAGAGGACCATCCAAACAATATTGCTAGTAAGTTTTGTTTTGATTGGTTAACCAGTTTCAGAGAAGCCCTTTTTAACATTTTTCCCATAGGGTCCAATGTTAAACTAAGTCCTGCGGTGGCAGCCATTTTGAATATCAGATTGGGATAAAAAACATTAACTTTATAGAGGACCATCCAAACAATATTGCTAGTAAGTTTTGTTTCCATTGGTTGGCCGGTTTCAGAAAAGAAGCCTTTCAAACTTTTTCCCATAGGGTCGTATGTTAAACAAAGTCCTGCGGTAGCGGTCATTTTGAATTTCCAATTGCCATAAAAAACATAAACTTTATAGAGGACCATCCAAACAATATTGCTAGTAAGTTTTTGTTTCCATTGATTAACCGGTTTCAGAGAAGAAGCCTTTAAAAACTTTTTCCCATAGGGTCCTATGTTAAACTAAGTCCTGCGGTAGTGGCCATTTTGAATTTCCAGTTGGCATAAAAATCATAAACTTTATAAAGGACCACCCAAACAATATTGCTAGTAAGTTTTGTTTTGATTGGTTAACCGGTTTCAGAGAAGAAGCCCTTTTTAACCTTTTTCCCATAGGGTCCAATGTTAAACTAAGTCCTGCGGTGGTGGCCATTTTGAATATCAGATTGGGATAAAAAACATTAACTTTATAGAGGACCATCCAAACAATATTGCTAGTAAGTTTTGTTTCCATTGGTTGGCCCGTTTCAGAAAAGAAGCCTTTCAAACTTTTTCCCATAGGGTCCTATGTTAAATTAAGTCCTGCGGTGGCAGCCATTTTGAATTTCCAATTGCCATAAAAAAACACAAACTTTATAGAAGACCATCCAAACAATATTGCTAGTAAGTTTTGTTTTGATTGGTTAACCAGTTTCAGAGAAGCCCTTTTTAACATTTTTCCCATAGGCTCCAATGTTAAACTAAGTCCTGCGGTGGCAGCCATTTTGAATATCAGATTGGGATAAAAAACATTAACTTTATAGAGGACCATCCAAACAATATTGCTAGTAAGTTTTGTTTCCATTGGTTGGCCGGTTTCAGAAAAGAAGCCTTTCAAACTTTTTCCCATAGGGTCCTATGTTAAATTAAGTCCTGCGGTGGCAGCCATTTTGAATTTCCAATTGCCATAAAAACACTAACTTTATAGAGGACCATCCAAACAATATTGCTAGTAAGTTTTTGTTTCCATTGATTAACCGGTTTCAGAGAAGAAGCCTTTTAAAACTTTTTCCCATAGGGTTCTATGTTAAACTAAGTCCTGCAGTGGCGGCCATTTTGAATTTCCAATTCCCATATAAAACACAAACTTTATAGAGGACCATCTAAACAATATTGCTAGTAAGTTTTGTTTTGATTGGTTAAACGGTTTCAGAGAAGAAGCCCTTTTAAACTTTTTTCCCATAGGGTCCTATGTTAAACTAAGTCTTGAGGTGGCGGCCATATTGGTTTACCAATCAAAATAAAAAACACAAACTTTGTAAAGGTCCATCCAATGAACATTATGGCCAAGTTTGGTTTCAATTGGCCAAGTGGTTTCAGAGAAGAAGATTAAAATGTAAAAAGTTTACAGACGCCGACGACGATGACGACGACGACGACGCCGCCGACGGACGCAAAGTGATAACAATAGCTCACATGACCCTTTGGGTCAGGTGAGCTAAAAACTCGGATGCAATTCAGGGAGCTAAATTGTCAAGTTTTTTTTAATATTGGGCATGGTTTCAGATAAGTTGATCCCTTATCACCTCATCTGTTTATTCTCTGTGCAGAAATTTTAGGCATTAAAGTTAGGGGAAATGAAAATATTAAAGGTATAGTGATAACTCAAGTTAATCACAAGTTGTCCCAGTTTGCAGATGATACATCTTTAATTTTGAATGGCAGTGAGAGATCTTTAAAGGAAGGTTTATTTGAACTTTATTGGTTCTAAAAATTGTTAGGCTTAACTATTAACCTTCATAAAACACCGGAGACTCTTAAGAGCCTGTATCACTCACCTGATTTTATTGGCAATGCAGATGGCATTTCCCTGATGTTAAAGAAAGTCCTGTAATTTTCAATAAACTTTACAGAGGACCATCCAAACAATTTTGTTTCCATTAGTTAATCAGTTTCAGAAAAGAAACATAATAAAACTTTTTCCCATAGGGTCTACTGTTAATCTATGTAATGCTGTGGTGGCCATTTTGATTTTCCGACTGGCATAAAAAACATTAACTTCAGAGGACCATCCAAACAATATTGCTAGTTAGTTTTGTTTCCATTGGATAACAGGTTTTAGAGAAGAAACCTTTTAAAAATTGTTCCCAAAGGGTCCTATGTTAAACTAAGTCCTGCTGCGTGGTAATTTTGATTTTCCAATAAGCATAAAAAACACAAACTTTATAAATGACCATTCAAAATAATATTGGTAGTAGGCTTTGTTTCCATTGGTTAAACAGTTTCAGAGAAGAAGTCTTTTTTGACCTTTTTCCCATAGGGTCTAATGTTAAACCAAGTCCTGCGATGGTGGCCATTTTGAATTTCTGATTGGGATAAACACATGAACTTTATAGAGGACCATCCAAATATTATTGCTAGTAAGTTTTGTTTTGATTGGGCATCCATTTTGATTTTCTAATTGGCATAAAAAAGCATAAACTTTATAAAGGACCATCCAAACAATATTGGTAGTAAGTTTTGATTCAATTGGTTAACTGGTTTCAGAGAAGAAGCCATTTTAAACTTTTTTCCTATAGGGTCCAATGTTAAACAAAGTCCTGCGGTGGTGGCCATTTTGAATTTACTATTGAGATAAAAAACACAAACTTTAAAGAGGACCATCCAAACAATATTGCTAATAAGTTTTTTTTTCCATTGGTTACCTGGTTTCAGAGAAGAGGCCTTTTAAACTTTTTCCCATAGGGTCCAATGTTAAACTAAGTCCTGCGGAGGCGTCCATTTTGATTTGTTTCCATTGGTTATCAGGTTTCAGAGAAGAAGCCTTTTAAACTTTTTCCCATAGGGTCCAATGTTAAACTAAGTCCAGCGATGGTGGCCATTTTGAATTTCCTATTTGGATAAAAAACACAAACTTTAAAGAGGACCATCCAAATATTATTGCTAGTAAGTTTTATTTCCATTGGTTAACCAATTTCAGAGAAGAAGCCTTTTAAACTTTTTCACATAGGGTCCTATGTTAAACTAAGTCCTGCTGTGGTGGTCATTTTGAATTTCCAATTGCCATAAAATAAACAAACTTAATAGAGGACCATCCAAACAATATTGCTAGTAAGTTTTTGTTTCCATTGGTTAACCGGCTTCAGAGAAGAAGCCTTTTAAAACTTTTTCCCATAGGGTCCTATGTTAAACTAAGTCCTGTGTTGGTGGTCATTTTGAATTTCCAGTTGCCATAGAAAACATAAACTTTATAAAGTACCTTCCAAACAATATTGCTGGTAAGTTTTGTTTTGATTGAATAAACGGTTTCACAGAAGCCCTTTAAAACATTATCCCCATAGGGTCCGATGTTAAACTAAGTCCTGAGGTGGTGGCCATATTGGTTTACCAATCCAAATAAAAAACAAAAACTTTGTAAAGTTCCATCCAATGAACATTGGTTTTTTAATTGGCCAAGTGGTTTCAGAGAAGAAGATTAAAATGTAAAAAGTTTACAAACGCGACAACGACAACGGACGCAAAGTGATAACAATAGCTCACATGACCCTTTGGGTCAGGTGAGCTAACAAGTTATATTGTTTGGAAGTAGGAGGTATAGTTATGATTTATTGTGTTTAGACAAAAACTTCTCTTGGGGTAAAACACATTTAAACTGTTGAGAATCTGTTTTGATATTGATTTAGATAGAATGGTTAACAAAATTATGAGGAAAAGATTGTGTACATCAAAAATGTTATAAATTAGTGGTCCAAGAGAAACTTATAGTCAAATTTCAATGACCTGTCAGATATATTTTACCTATTGGTCAATCAGTTCTAAGATAACAGCTGTTTATATAACTGCTTCAATCTATTTACTCTAAAGCTCTTCACAAGTAATTGGTTTAACATTTTAATTGCAGCTACTCTGGTAAATTAAGCTTCATACCTCACACCGATCAACCGACTTATATCATTTTGGTGAGAAGATGTATGACACGATAAAAAAAGATATAAACAAGTTAGAAGCGATGAAAACGTAGGCAAGTTTTTCAAAATTTTTTATGTTTTAAATTTACTGTAGTGAATAAAATATATTAAAACACAATTCATAATAGATTTGACAATAGATATATTCAGTTCTTTAAGCTCTTGGTTTTATTTTTGTCCAACTTATCTGATAAAATAAACGAAAAAATGCAGATATAGTTACTAAAATGGTAAAATGACCAGTTATCAAATAATTTTATTTCAAATCGGCCATTTAAATGTAAAGAATAATCCGTTAGCTTTTGTTTGGTGCCAAAAATGTGTCTTTAACATAATGCATTAACAATATTAATTTGATTTTAATTGCAGAGTCATAGAAAGTACGATACGATATAAATCAGTTCAATGATACGACTTAAACAAGAAATATGACTTTGTATAAGCTATGAAATTCTGCTAACCAATTGAATAAGTATTCACTTTAAGAGTTCGTAACGTAATAATATATGTAAATTTTTGATTTTCTTGTCAATACGAAGCATGAAGAGGAGAATGGGGAAAATTAATTTTGATAACTGTGCATAAAAAATACAATGAACAAATTGCGACACACAATAACATATGCAGAAAGGCTTTCAAACTATACTTTGTATTTGTATGCAATTCTTATTTTATTATATATACTAAACGAAGATAAATGGGAGACATATTGTTTTTGTCTGGTAATTTACTTCATCTTCTTTTTTCTTTTCTTCTCCTTTAAGGCTGATAATTTCAGCCAAATTTATTTGACACTGCAAATGCCATACTAATACACGTTTAGGATATGCAAGATAGCTTTATCTAGTGTTACATTCCACTTTTCGTTTTTTTAGGACGTTTATATTGGGTTTTTTGCAAAAGAGACAAAAGAAGGTCGACATATTGTTTTCTGTCCGTCCGTGCATCCACATCAAATCGTGTAAGTTTTTATCCTTTTAGGTAAGCTTTGTGATATTTGACATGTGGGTGGATTATAACTAATCGATATGTCGCATGCAATGGGTGTTGATATTTAATTTGAAATTTGACCCCCAAGGTCACATCATTTAGCTGCCCACCCCCCACCCCCCCACTTTCCGGCCAAACCACATCAAATCGTGTCCAGGATATAAGTTTTTATCCTTTTAGGTAAGCTTTGTGATATTTGGCATGTGGGTGGATTATAAATAATCGATATGTCGCATGCAATGGTTGTTGATATTTAATTTGAAATATGACCCCCAAGGTCACATCATTTAGCTGCCCCTCCCCCTTTCCGGCCAAACTTGGCATGGATAATCCTTGTCAAAAGCCCTACACTTTAACCATGGTCGCGACTGTTACAAAAAATACAAAATCTTTAAATTGGCTCTTCTCAGTGAGTGACTGCTTCCTGTACGGAATATTTAACATAGAAATTTGACACCCTCCCCCCCTCAATATCACATCAATGACTTTTACGTCATTGCTTCATGGGTTCTAACTTTCAAAATAATTGTTTGACTGTTTGTTTGCTTGTATGAATAGTGTTTAATGCCACTTTCAGCAATTTTTCAGCTGTATGATGAATTCCAGTTTTTATTGGGAGTGGAAGCCTGAGTACCCAGAGAAAACCCCGACCTTCGTTAATAGTTTAAGCTTTTCATATTTGCCATGTGAGTAGATAGTTTCTAGACAATGGGTCTCGTAGAAAACCCTAAAGAGTGAAAAAAATTATGTCGACGTTCATAGCTTCTGCAAAACTGAATTTTTATGTCACCGCCCAAAGACGAAGGCGCATGGCCTTCGCATTTGGGGCGTTGACATAAAAATAAAGACAATATTATATGACATCGTTAAAAGCTGGTGTTGTTTTGTTTGTTTGTTTGTTTATTATTATTTATTATTCATTTATTAGAATTAACAATGAAAGAAAACGGGTGATTAAACATAAATATAAATAATTTTGTAATAAAACGGTGTACATTTGTGTAAGTATTCTCTAACCAGATTCGTAGATTCTTTTCTGTGTATCTTCGGGTGTCTACAGGTGTAAAACGCGATGAAAATTGTGTATAATTCGGTCAATTAAGGTCAATCTCGCGGTCTGTTCGAATGAAATAATATTGTCCTTAGTAACTACATGTCTTACACGTTTTCTTTTTCTGTTTTTATGTAAAAGATAACTGTGGAATTCTCAAAATATTTGCAACCGATAATGTTGTATTAATTCTTGAGATTTAACTGTCATTTGTACGCTCATTAACCTTTAAATTTTTCGCCCTATGTCTTTATCATAAATTTTAGGCAGCACATTTGATAATGTTTGCCTAAATTCATACCTTATAATTTGTAATAAAAGTTTGACATCAATATATTGACCTAGTACCAAGTAGATGGTTCCACTTTATACTATTTAATGTCGACATAGTAGGAAATATTTGTAAAAAATCTTGTTCGTTATGTTGTTATTTGTTGATAGGTTCGAACTCATATGTAGAGCGTTATCGACATACAACACAGATTTCCGCTTAAGCCCTGCTCTGGGATTGTCTCAATGAGAGCATTTACTATATGTTTAATTCCTCACTATGGTTTTAAGATGAATTAAAAAGCTGCTCCGCTGATTGTTACCTTTTTCCATATCTAGTGATTTGTGTCAAGAATTTATACATCATAGTCCTATTAAATTAACAATTGTAGACTTTGTATAATATTCAATGATATACAGACATTAGTTGTAAAAAGTTATTGAAATGCCCCATGTGGAAGTATAAAACTAATCACTTAAGAAATACATGGCTGTTTTCAATCGAGTCAAGGAACTTTTATTCATCGTGTCATTATAAAAAGATGAGCTGATTTTTTCCGTATCATTTTTTCAGTAAATGCGTAAAGAAAAATGATTTAAACTCCTAATAAATTGCAATTGGAAGAATAATTTTGGGGTCAGAAAAAGTTTGTCGGTGTGTACCTAGAATATTGTCATAGGATATAATGTTTAGAAAACAAAGTTGAAAGATTTGTTTCACTTAAGTCAAGCATGAATAGCTGCAATTTAAATGTCCAGCTGTTTCTGATAAAGAGCTTGAAAGAAAACAGATTGAAGCAGTTTTCTAAACAGCTGTTATCTATTTCTGGAATTGATTGAGTAATAGATAGACAATACCTGGCAGGTCATTGTATTTTGACTATAACTGTAAATGGAAAGATAACAGTACTCTTTTACTTCCAGTCCTTAATCATTTGTTCATTTTACTGCCAAATCCTAAAGCAGAAGTTTTAAAATATATTCATGACATTTTCTACACTTTTATCTGGAACTCCCATATTCAAAGAATTAAAAGAAATATTACAAAAAGAGTATTGTGATGGAGTGCTAAAAATGATCAACTTAGATGCTTTCATTTTAGCAATAAAATCCAGATGGATTAGAAGAACTTTTAATACAGAGGGTAAAATATAATGTATACAGTTTTGGATAACAATATATTTTCAAAATGTGGAAATGAATACACCAAATAGATATGTCCAGAAATGTGTCCTAAATTCGACACTTGAGCATTTGTAACTTTGACTAAGAGATGGTTACATAGGGTTACAATGGTAACATTGAACAAAATATTATAGCTATAGAATATTCACCAAGTAGTACATATATGTAGATTACAATAAAGAAAATGTAATAAATATAGTTACATGGGTTACAATGGTTACATTGGTAACATTTGCTGTTTTAATTCATACATAGGTAACTCTTTGGTAACAAAGTTACCAATAAATTTAGAAATTTTTAAAATCTTCAGGTTACATGGGTTACAATGGTTAGCCTTGTGTTACCAAATAGTTACCTATGTAACCATGTAACTGGACTTGGAAAAGAAGCCTGTTTTGAAGAACGTACTTAAAAGAATTGTTATATATATAATGAATGTTACCAATGTAACTGTATGTAACCAAGCCTATATCAGGGTTACAAATGTGGATATGTCGAATTTAGGACACATTTCTGGACATATATGACACCAAAAATAAATTATTAACCTTAAAGAATACATTTTGGTTAGATATTTTTAATTCATGGAAAAATGTTATTGATAAAGAAGAGAGCAGTTCATGGGTTTACTTTTTGTCTAGTCTGTTGTGAATGAATAGTAAAATTAGCACAAGTGGAAATCGATTTTTAATAAGAAGTGGCTCGAAAAAGGTATTCATTATGTAAACTACTCACTAGAGGAAATATGACAGTTTATACCGTTGGAAAAACTTTGACAAGATTTTAATATTATTAACAGTATTATGCAATACAACAGCATTGTTTCAGCAATAAAACATAGTTAAAACCTGTTTGTTGTGACTATAACCTGTGTCCCCCATCATTCCACCACTTTTACAAATTATTTTGAAAAAAAACCAAAAAGGTACAAAAGAAATGTATTATGTGTTAAATACAAATAAATTAGTACCAAAAGGTCAGACAAAATGGAAACAAATATGTATAATTCCATATAGTGGTTACAATATAGAATAAATCATAGAATTTTAGCTACAATTAAATTTTTAAATACAATACATGTAAAAGATAATCAAAACTGTACTTTTTGTGGAGAAGAAGTAGGAACGGTTGAACATTTACTGTGGAATTGTTATAATGTACCGAACTTCTTCATAGCTGTTGAATCTTGGTTTTTGTCAAAAGGTTTAAGTGTTCCTTTCATAAGTCAGTTGTTTGGAGACACAACAAGAACAACTAGACAAAGTAGATCTAGCGATCACTAATACTAATAAAAAATTTCTAACGTTTTTCGTGGACTGTGACCTTGAAATTTGATAGATTTCCACCAAAATCAATAGGCTTCTTACCAACAAAAGATATAACAATATTTTACAGTTTCATTAAAATCGGATGCAAACTTATTATTGTCCGGAAACAACTTTTTTGTAAAAATTTCTAACGTTTTTCGTGGACTATGACCTTGAAATTTGACGTATTTCACCCAAAATCAATAGGGTTCTTACCAACCTGATATATAACAATATCCCAAAGTTTCATTCAAATCAGATGTAAACTTTTTGAGTTATCGTCCGGAAACAACTTTTTTGTAAAAATTTCTAACATTTTTCGTGGACTGTGACCTTGAAATTAAACCCATTTCCCCCAAAATCAAAAGGCTTTTTACAAACCTGATATATAACAATATCCCAAAGTTTCATTCAAATTGAATGCAAACTTTTTGAGTCATTGTCCGAAAACAACTTTTTTGTAAAAATTTCTAACGTTTTTCGTGGACTGTGACCTTGAAATTTGACGTATTTCCCCCAAAATCAATAGGCTTCTTACCAACCTGATATATGACAATATCCCAAAGTTTCATTCAAATCAGATGTAAACTTTTTGAGTTATTATCCGGAAACAACTTTTTTGTTAAAATTTCCAACGTTTTTCGTGGACTGTGACCTTGAAATTTGACGGATTTCCCCCAAAATCAATAGGCTTCTTACCAACCTGATATATAACAATATCCCAAAGCTTCATTCAAATCAGATGTAAACTTTTTGAATTATCATCCGGAAACCAAATGTGGACGGACGGACGGACATGAGGACCACTATATACCCCCGACTCTGTCGAGCGGGGGTATAAAAAAGGTGATCCTTTTAATCTTATTTGTTTACACATAATGCATTATTTAAATCATTATAGATATTATAGAAAAGAATAATGTTTGAATCCCAGAATATGTATAAAAATTCCTTTGAAATTGAGTAGTCAACAGCATCCTCCCAAGTCAGGGGTTCTGAGTCCGCGTTCGCTCCATCATCACGTGATGATGGAGCGAACGCGGACTCAGAACCCCTGACTTGGGAGGATAAGTCAACAGCAGTTAGAAAAAAATGACTGAATGTGTTTGATAAAATGTGAAATATTTTTATAAGTGTATTTAATTGACATGCTTCAATCAGTGTAAAGAAGATAGATAATTCATGCTGGCAACATCCTTTTAAATATAAATTGTGCCCCCCTTTTTTCCCCAATTTTCTTTTAGGTCCATTTTCTGCAGTATCCATACCCAGTCATCTTTTCGAACCTCTATTATTGCAGATAATTTTAATTTTAAATATGATTTTAAATTTGATCGCAAATGATTTCAATAAATATTGAAACTTAAAGAAAAACAAGTACTATCTTTAAACCAGAGGCTCTTAAGAGCCTGTATCGCTCACCTGATTTTATAGGCAATGAAGATGGCATTTCCCTGATGTTAAAGTAAGTCCTGTAATTTTCAATAAACTTTAAATAGGACCATCCAAACAATATTACTAGAAAGCTTTGTTTCATTGGTTAACCAGTTGTATAGAGATATTTTTTATTTGCCCATAGGGTCCTATGTTAAACTAAGTCCTGAGGGGGAGTTGGCCATTTTGAATTTCCAATTGCCATAAAAAACATAAACTTTATAAAGGACCATCCAAACAATATTGCTAGTAAGTTTTTGTTTCCATTGATTAACCGGTTTCTGAGAAGAAGCCTTTAAAAACTTTTTCCCGTAGGGTCGTATGTTAAACAAAGTCCTGCGGTAGCGGCCATTTTGAATTTCCAATTGCCATAAAAACATAAACTTTATAGAGGACCATCCAAACAATATTGCTAGTAAGTTTTTGTTTCCATTGATTAACCGGTTTCAGAGAAGAAGCCTTTAAAAACTTTTTCCCATAGGGTCCTATGTTAAACTAAGTCCTGCGGTAGTGGCCATTTTGAATTTCCAGTTGGCATTAAAATCATAAACTTTATAAAGGACCACCCAAACAATATTGCTAGTAAGTTTTGTTTTGATTGGTTAACCGGTTTCAGAGAAGAAGCCCTTTTTAACCTTTTTCCCATAGGGTCCAATGTTAAACTAAGTCCTGCGGTGGTGGCCATTTTGAATATCAGATTGGGATAAAAAACATTAACTTTATAGAGGACCATCCAAACAATATTGCTAGTAAGTTTTGTTTCCATTGGTTGGCCGGTTTCAGAAAAGAAGCCTTTCAAACTTTTTCCCATAGGGTCCTATGTTAAATTAAGTCCTGCGGTGGCAGCCATTTTGAATTTCCAATTGCCATAAAAAACACAAACTTTATAGAGGACCATCCAAACAATATTGCTAGTAAGTTTTGTTTTGATTGGTTAACCGGTTTCAGAGAAGAAGCCCTTTTTAACATTTTTCCCATAGGGTCCAATGTTAAACTAAGTCCTGCGGTGGCGGCCATTTTGAATATCAGATTGGGATAAAAAACATTAACTTTATAGAGGACCATCCAAACAATATTGCTAGTAAGTTTTGTTTCCATTGGTTGGCCGGTTTCAGAAAAGAAGCCTTTCCAACTTTTTCCCATAGGGTCCTATGTTAAATTAAGTCCTGCGGTGGCAGCCATTTTGAATTTCCAATTGCCATAAAAAACACTAACTTTATAGAGGACCATCCAAACAATATTGCTAGTAAGTTTTTGTTTCCATTGATTAACCGGTTTCAGAGAAGAAGCCTTTTAAAACTTTTTCCCATAGGGTTCTATGTTAAACTAAGTCCTGCAGTGGCGGCCATTTTGAATTTCCAATTCCCATCTAAAACACAAACTTTATAGAGGACCATCTAAACAATATTGCTAGTAAGTTTTGTTTTGATTGGTTAAACGGTTTCAGAGAAGAAGCCCTTTTTAACTTTTTTCCCATAGGGTCCTATGTTAAACTAAGTCTTGAGGTGGCGGCCATATTGGTTTACCAATCAAAATAAAAAACACAAACTTTGTAAAGGTCCATCCAATGAACATTATGGCCAAGTTTGGTTTCAATTGGCCAAGTGGTTTCAGAGAAGATTAAAATGTAAAAAGTTTACAGACGCCGACGACGACGACGACGACGACGCCGACGACGACGACGACGACGCCGACGGACGCAAAGTGATAACAATAGCTCACATGACCCTTTGGGTCAGGTGAGCTAAAAAGATAATCGACGCAGTAAAGATATAAACTGACTTATGCATTGAACTACGAATCGCCATTATTGTCATAAAAATTCCCAATTTCAATAGACCATGCAGAAATGTTTGATGGAAATTTTTTTGGGGAAGTACTGAAGGACAATTATTACTAAATGAAAAAAATCATGAAACAATAAATTAACACAAGTCCCATGTGAAACGAGTTTGAAATTATTAATTTATACATGTGTCCCCCCCTATGTGTTTTTATATTTCAACAGTTTGTTTTATTTACGTGTTTTCCATATTAATAGATTTACCAAGCATACAGTTAACCTAAAATTGATAATTTACATACAACTACATGTACTTTGTTGTACATGTACATGTATTCCAGAACGTTTATTGCTATATTATGTAAAATCCACTGCCTAAGATATAGAAATAAGTTGTTTTTTTTGCGAGCACCAAAGCAGTTATACAATAATGTTAACATATTGAATATTAGAAATTATTTAATTAAATGTTTATAGTTCAAAACTTACTGAATAAGCAAAGTATACTTTACAATTAGAGCCACAACTCTCTATCTACGTGTGTACTACGACGGACGCCCAAGAACAATAATATTGCATTTGATTTAATATCAACATGTATATAATATGATTGTTAATTTGTATTTATTAAAGAAATTAATTAAAATTTCTTCGCTTCCCTTTTTGCATTCCATAAAAGCCCGCAAAAATCCAGCGTGTTAATATGCGTTTTAATTTGCGCTGTAACTGTTACTTCAAATAAAAAAATTTTAACAGACGACAATAGACTCTTCCAAACATACACTTCCGTTGTAATTAGGTCAAACTTTACTATAGACAAGAAAAGATATGGGTTAAACCCATATCCAGAGATGTTCCATTTATATGTTATAGGTGTATCCCATTTGGTTTAATAGTTTTTTTAAAAATTTGTTTCATTTTTAAAATTTCATCATATGTTGTAAAGGGATGCAAATATAGACGATTGTGAAAGGCAAGAAATAATCATCTTGATTATAATATCTCAACTTTGAGAAGAGTACTGTAATAAAAAAAAAGCAAGTTTTGGAAGGACAAATATATGTTTACCAATAAAAATACATTGACCATAGTCAAGTGGTTCTGTGGGGGAAAATGTGAATGTAAGATCGGCAGTTATCGCGTCCTCGGAAATCAAAGAAAACATACCGACAAGTTACAATTTTTATTGAATTAATTTTTTAAATTGTTTCAAAAGATTTGCAATTAAATGTATTCCAAACGTCAAACTAGCATTCATGTGCATAAACATTGCTAAGAACTTTATAAAATTTCCAGAATTTAAAATATAAAAAAAACAATTAGAAGAAGAGTCTTATTTTGCAAAACAATTGATGAGATTATTAACTTCTACAATTATTTTCAATAATATAAACTGTTGATGACCTTTATTCGAACGTAACTGAATTTTTTCTGTTGTATTATATATATATACCTTGCTTCGTTTAAATATCTTAACATCAAAATTTTTAAATCTTGAATTAAATAAAAAAATCTACATCTTTTGTGCTTTTTTATTATTGAGAAATTTCTTTTCCCTACTAATTTCTATCACATTTTTCACTGATTCAGACATCAATTTTTTTTAAAATAACATGACTGTTTGAAAATCTAATTTTGTATATACAGTTTCTTCTCACACAGCCAATAATACAATTGGTACAGAGAAAGTAACAAATAAACAAACAAAACCACAGGCTATATACAATATATATCAAAATCATAATCTAAATTAGCCATTTTAGCGGCTTATTATGCGAGTCTGAATGATCTTTCATTTTTACCTTTCATCAAAGTTCAGTGTCGGGTAATATATAATCAATTAGCAAATAAACAAGGCACATCTAATATACAATTACATCACAGGAATGTCTCTGCCCCCTCCCTAAAACCACCACTACCACACACGAATCGTTCACGAGAGTTTGGGATTTCGAAACCGTCAATAAACAAAACCAAGGGAAATTAAGTTTAATGTTCAAGATGACTAATTTTCTGCGTAAAAGTTCCATTTTCTACCTTATAAATTATGAAATAATCCAGAAATAAGTTTTCTGGATGAGTGGTCACAAGCGCGTTAAACAAAATCTAAAAATGCACTTTTATTGTCAAATTATCTTAGTAACTAATAAAAGAAACCGAAAAATTTACACTTTATCATGTTAAAATAAGAATGTACAAAAAAATTATCCAAGAAATACAATTGAAGCGATGAAATACATAACGTAATATAACATAACAAAATTTTTAAATGCCTTTTTCTTATCAAATTAAATAACTAATTAATAAAAGAAACTCAAGTATATACATTTTATTATTTCAAGAATAGAATGCATTAATAAAAATCCTAGGCTTACCCTATAGATAGTAAAATAATCCAAAAATAAAAATTGAAGCGGATCTATTCATTCTACCGAGATACTGGTCAAGCACGCATTAATATGCAATCATGTACATCTTTACTTCTTATTAGATCAGGACAACAAGAAACGTATTTTAAAGCTTGAAGGATTTAACAAATACGAAAAACTGTAATTGAAATATTTTCTTTAATATTAAATTTGTCTTTTTATCACTTACAACATGAACTATATTGTAGAGTATGGTTTTTACCTTTTTGCTCAATTTACCCGAAAACAATTATATATCATTAAGAGATAATAAGAAGAGATCGAACATATGAAAAATGGATCTATCAAAAAGAAAAATCCGCCATATTTCAAAACGATAAATAACTGTGGAAAATAAAGTGATGAATTCAATTTACACATTTTATTATATACAAAAGGAGCGTAAGCTAGACCATACGCGGTAAGTAGTTTTCATTTGTCACGCAACAACAATAACCAAAATACGTCAACATTTAGTATAAGTTGTTTGATATGAAATTTTACAAACTGCAGCTCATATCTATCGTTCTTAATACAATGTACTTAAATTGCACTATGAAATAATAAACAAACAGACGGTAAAATCTAATAATAATTGTACACAATTTGAAAGGTGAATTGCCAATAAACAAACCTGTTCCGAACCCCTGTCCAATTTACCACCCTGTTCCGAACCCCCGTCCAATTGGTTTTTGACTTATCAAGAAACAGAATTACGATCACGTGACTTGCTTTTTCGAGAGGTGAAGTGTTATGAGGTCAAAGGGTAAAAAATGTATATATAATACCGACTGCGTCGGAAAAATACTCGAACCGTCCGACCAAGGGCATTAAGTTGTCGGTGTAGGACGTAAAAAACTCCCCAAGTCAAGTCAAAATACTCGAAATTCTTTTGGAAGAGTGACCTTGTAAGAGTTTAATTGTTTGTTTTGGTGTTTTATCTGTACCAAGGATAATTTCTCAGGTTATGAAACCTGTGTTGTGTCACTTTAGAAAACTATGGATATGGTTCTTTCTTTTATATTGATGATTCTTTAGCCATGAGCATAGATAGATAAATATGTTCTAATCAATTCAAATTTATGACAGATACTTTAAGATCTTTAGGATTTTTTATCAATGAAGAAAAGTCTAGTCCAATACCATCACAAAAAATATTTTTTTAGGATATAATATTGATAGTCAAGATTTCAAGGTGAATTTACCAGAAGAAAAAGTTCAGAAAATTTTAGAAGCATGCTCAGAAATAATCAGAAAGCACCAATTTATAAAAATAAGAGCAATAGCTAAGCTATTAGGTCTATTTTCATCTTCAACACAATGATGCAGTCAAGTTGGTTCCATTATTCAGTAGATTTTTGAACGGGGACAAGGTAAAAGCCACTAAATAGATTTACATAGGTGACCATTATAACATTTTACAGAATACTGAATTTACCTTAATTTCACTATAAGTGACACCCTTATTTTCTCAAAATACCATTTCTTCGCTAAAAAATATCTGACCGGCACAACAATATTAAAGTCTAATAAGAATAAAGTTAACAAAATGACGTAAACAAATAGAGCTAGTTTCAGTTGTCAGATGGATAGAAACAGGTGCCAGTCTGTTAAGTTTTGTACAAAATCTAATACTTGCTTGAAATTATTAAATTTAGATTCATTTCACTTCTAAAATATTTGCGCATCATATAAACTTAATTTTCAACAGGTTCATTCAGAATTACAATTTTAAAGCAAAGTGAAAGTAGAACTACTTTGGTTTTTCTAAGCACTACTTTTGACTACGGCATCTACTGATTGGCTATTTAGTAGAGGTTAACCAAGAATCACATCAAGACCATTATAAAACTGTTAAAATTTCAAGCAAAAATGAGAACACCAACCTAACTTTATTTCCTACTCTGATTTTTAAGCCTGTTCTACTAAATCTTTGCATACAAATTCATGTATTCTTACTTTAACATAACTTCTATCCTTCTTCTTAAATATAATAAAAAAAACATTGTCTTGTTACATTAAATTGCTGTATTGTATACGTTATATGTTAATATTAGTACTATGTATATTATGTTTTTGTTCCATTGCAAATTACATGTATGTATGTAATTTGCAATGGAACAAAAAAAAAATAAAAAGTCTGGCTTAAGTTCACTAAATACAAAAAAAAATAAAAATAAAAAAAAAATTGAAGAATGTGTCCATGGGACATGGATGCCCCCGCTAAAGTAAGTCCCAAACAGGAAATAGTTGTCCAACAGGTCTGAAAGTCGCTTAGGACCTTTGTGATACTGAACCACCCTGCCAAATTTCAAATTGTTCTAATGTACGGTTTCTGAGAAAAGCTTGACGGAAATTTTCATACTAGTGTTAACACATTTTCATATCGGCCCAGTTGAAAACAGGAAGTAGTTGTCTAACAGGTCTGAAAGTTGCTTAGGACGTACAACTTTATATACTGAACCACAATGCCAAATTTCAAATTGTTCTTGTGTACGGTTTCTGAGAAAAGCTTTACGGAAATTTTCATACTCGTGATACACATTTTCATATCGGCCCAGTCGCAACAGGAAGTAGTTGCCCGACAGGTCTGAAAGTCGCTTAGGACGTACAACTTGTGGTATTGAAACACAATGCCAAATATCAAATTGTTCTCATGTACAGTTTCTGAGAAAAGCTTGACGGAAATTTTCATACTCATGTTAACACATTTTCATTTCGGCCCAATCGCAAACAGGGAGTAGTTGTCCGACAGGTCTGAAAGTCGCTAAGACGTACAACTTGTGATACTAAACCACCCTGCCAAATTTCAAATTGTTCTAATATTCAGTTTCTGAGAAAAGCTTGACGGAAATTTTCATACTCATGTTAACACATTTTCATATCGGCCCAGTCGCAAACAGGAAGTAGTTGTCCGACAGGTCTGAAAGTTGCTTAGGACGTACAACTTGTGATACTGAACCATAATGCCAAATTTCAAATTGTTCTGATGTATGGTTTCTGAGAAAGCTTGACGGAAATTTTCATACTCATGTTAGAACATTTTCATATCGGCCCAGTCGCAGACAGGTCGGAAAGTCGCTTAGGACATACAACTTGTGATACTGAACCACCCTGCCAGATTTCATATTGTTCTCATGTACGGTTACTGAGAAAAGCTTGACGGAAATTTTCATACTCGTGTTAACACATTTTCATATCGGCCCAGTCGCAAACAGGAAGTAGTTTTGGGACAGGTCTGAAAGTGGCTTAGGACGTACAACTTGTGATAATAAACCACCCTGCCAAATTTCAAATTGTTCTCGTGTACGGTTTTTGAGAAAAGCTTGACGGAAATTTGTACATACAGACGGACGTATTTACGTACAAATGAAGTCTTAAACAGGAAGTAGTTGTCCGACAGGTCTGAAATTCGCTAAGGACGTACAACTTGTGATACTGAACCACTCTGCCAAATTTAAAATTGTTCTCATGTACAGTTTCTGAGAAAAGCTTGACGGAAATTTGTTCGGACGTACATACGGACAGACGGACGGACATGAGTAAAACTTAATGCCCCCCGACATGTCGTCACGGGGGCATAAAAATCTCAAGAGAGGGTCGGGCAGGAGATCATTTGGTTGCAAGAAAATCTGTGTAAAGTAAATGGAAGAAATACAAGACCTGACAAAATTGGTGCTAATTTCTAGACTGAGGCTTCTTTGGGAAGTTGTGGTGGAAAATTTGGATAGCTTGAAACAAGTGGTAGATGGTCATTATCTGAGTCATCTTTACATATAAATACAAATTTTGCCAACTTTTCAAAACAAAAAATTGTGTAAAGTATATTGCATTAAGACATTATTTAAAACAAACAGCTGAACATAGAAAGAGTAATAAAAAATATCGTTCAAGACTTTTAATAATATTTCATTTTATACTTTAGCAAGATGGCTAAGTGTTAAAATTGACACTCTTAAATTATAAGCACATTCATTTCAAAGCATATGATGAAGGAGTTTCTTTACAAACAGCTTATTGTGCTAATGCCTAGACATTTTATAAATTTTATTATCGTAAAAACTATTGTGAGTGTTGAGTCTAATGCAGGTTTAAATAACAAAGAATGTTTTTCTAGATCAGTTTTATCCGTATAATCAGAACAGAAAAAGATACAAGTGATATATGGTAGGCAAAACTGTTTGATATGATATTTATGTGTGTTTCAATTTATTGATAATTAGTTTCCATAGTCATGATTAATTAAGCTTAAAAGTTTTGATAATATCTTATGTTGAAATGTCATTACAGTATTAAGTAATTCAATTATTAGGCTATTACTTAGCCCCTGTATTTAATCAAAAAACAGAACAATATACAAATGGACGGGATATATGAAATTATTCATGATCAAGTCAAAGTATGACAGATCAGAAATGTGGTATTTCCGAATCTTTTCGTATTTCCTATCTGTTAACGAGTTGCTGTCTTTATTGACTGTAAACAATTCCAATTCAACCCAAGAATGCCGAAGGTTTACGACAGAGAATGTAATATCACCCAAGCATTCATTGAATGTAATGGACGATAGGGATTCTCTGAGTAAGCTGTAGGCTTGAGGGCTGAATTGCCCAACCTAAATTTTAGCCCTCCCTAGTTAATTTGTATATTGACAACAACTTTTATGATGCTTTAAAATGAAAAATGGTTTTAGTTGCGCAGTCCTTTTATATGGCCATAGGTATCATGTGACAGTTTCCTTTGTTATTTAAATAAGGAATGCTGGCAGACAAGTGTCTATAAATTCGATTCAACCCACAAGCCTACTGCTTACTCAGAGAATGTCTATCATCCATCACATCCAATAAATGCTTGGATGATATTACATTATACATAGAACACAAATCTTACAGAATGAACTTAACAATCACCTGGTCATAACTGATAAAAATTTAACCTGTATCAACTCAAAATTAGATTTAAACTAGAACATATAGGCTAGTATGATTTATTAAGAAGCCGATGAAAGCAATTTTTACAAATATATCCCGAATACTGCAAAATTTCGATACAATCTGTTACAGAAAACACATACATGCAAAATAAGAAATGCAAAATAAGTATTGAAATTAATATACTAACCCTCAATATCAACAACAGTCCCTCTGCCTTAATGTCTGTCATTAGCTTTTCAAAACTGTATACCAATCTACTGGAATATTGCTGCAAAAATAACTATCTGTGAAAATTATAGTAGACAACTCAATGGGAATTGTACAATTTTACAATGAATCAATAATGTCTTGCAAAGACAAGGTAAACTTGTATTAGAAAAGCATCAACAAAAACAAGATGAAGAATTGATACCAAAACAAGAAAGGGGGATGTTACCAAAAACTAGTTTGACAACAGTATTTTATTTGATGAAGACTTGCATTTCATAATGTGTTCATGCAAGTTTTAAATTTATGAAAAGTTGCAAACCTCAAAGTAAAAGTTTTAACTCAGTTGTTCAAAAAATATTTCAGGTTGATATTGTGGGCAGTTTATTAAAACCTGTAGAGTACCATATTTTTCCTTAAATGGGTGGCTACTATTTTTAAAATGAAGACTGTTTGATTTAAAAAATAGTAGTGACACATTCAAGTCAATTCATAGAACTATCAACATAATATTTCATCACAATAAATGTATTATACTATTCAAGAATCTAAAGACTCTGCCTTGATATATTAATAAAATATGACACTTAAAAATGAACGTCACCTAGATAAACAAAATCAAACCAAGAAACCAAAACACAATCCAATAAAAAGTACCGTATTTTAGACGAAATAAGTTTGTTTCTTTGAATGGTTCTTAAAGCCACTTTCAGCAATTTTTCAGCTATATCACAGTTTTTGTTGGGGGAGGAAGCCAAGAACCCGGAGACAACCCCTACTTTTGGTAAGTAAATTGGCAATACTTGTCAATTAAGACTAGAGTCAAGTACACCATGCCCGCATTGCAACTGGAACCTGCAACCTCAGTGTTGCAGAGACCACATGATCAATAGTAGACAAACTACCAACAAAATAAGAAAAGACCCCTTTATATATAAAAGCTTCATCAATCAATATGAATTCTGTCACACCAAAGAAAACATAACAGGGAATACAAGTTTTTATCTTGCAAAGGTAGCAGGCTATTACTAGAATACGAGGAAAATTTTTAAGGTCGGAAATCATCTTATGTTGGAGAAGGAAGGACAGACGGATGGAAAGACGGAAGGATGGAAAGGATAAACCAGTATACCCCAGAAGCAGGGTGTAATTTCAGAGTGTGTGTATGCCAGACAAAGAAGAGCAAATAATTGTTGACTTCTTTTTACTCATGCTTAATTGGCTATCAGTGAATGAAGTAAATTATTAAAAACAAAAATCAGTTGTTTTTAATGGAGTACAAGAGCAAAGGTTTCAGTTTGGTACCTAGTCATGCGAGAATCACACTCTGTCTATAAAATTGTTTGCAATATACATTTAATCCATGTTGATGATGCCTTACAAAGTTTTATGTTATGTAATTGACAACTGAAAGATAGTACTGGCATTCAAATGGCAGGAATACTAGTACCACATAAATTCAAACAGTGCATTCAAAAGCCCCATTAACATCAGATCTCAGACTCAGTATGTCTGTGTGATCACATTTATTTTATATGAAAATGTTTCCAAATTTCACGTTTGGAGTGTAAATATGTCACAACAATGCTACATTGTTTCACTTGTACCATATTAAATGTAAATGTTAAACAATGCTTAAAATAATTGGGTCTAAAATTACTTTCCACAATACTATTAATGGTCACATCATAGAAAGATTTTTGTTACATATTTAACAACGTACCAATCAACTTTGGGCACAAATATATACTGATTTTAGCACAGGTTGGCTCTTTATGTCCACATTTTATAATATTTGACATAGAGGGTCAACCCTTAGTAAAATCAGTTATTCTGTCCCAAACAATTATTCCCTAAATAAATACTTGGTCAGATTTTGTAACCTTATATGAGTTAATAACAGATACACAAAACTTGCCTGAATGTTTATTGAATAAAACAGATTAAATCAGTATAAAAATTCCATTCAAACAAATGCTGTATTGTTTTTGCTATTCTTTGTTGCAAACAGTTGCCTGCTTGCTTTTAATTCCTTTTAAATTAATCAGTTATGGCTTTAAAAATTGTTCTCGTTCACCTTTTCCATCATTCTTCTTTTTTGAAGAATGGTGATTGTTCATTTCAAGTGTAAAAAGATTCTTTTCATTTCAGCTGTTCTCAAGGGATCTTCAGTATATTGGAGTATATATTACCTAAAATCTTTTCCATTTCCAGCAAACCGTTTGATGTTGTAGTAAGGCCACTCAGAAGATAAATACTTTGGTCTACAATTAAGGTCTTAAAAAAGTCCCTTGTATAATCTCTCAATTACATCCATTTTTAAATGTTCTGCCAGATTTATTATCTGATTACTACCATCAAAACCATTCTTCACCTCATTAAGTATCTTGTTTTTGAATATTGTGAATTTGTCATTGTCTGCAGTTTCTGCGGCCTTATTGTGGTGTTGGATACTAGCCATCAACAAACATTTTCTCTGCAGTAAAAACACTGTCTAGTTCAATCTAGTACATTTGGTTTCCATGTTAGATTCATTTTATTTATTATTTCACATGATTTTTGTGTGCTACCAAGGGTCATACTGTAACTTTGTTAACTAAGTTCTCTCAAAAGTAAATGATAGCTGGAATACTGGTTTCAGTGTATCACAGAGAAATGAACAACTCTAATGGTTGCTGCCTTAAAATTTATTTTTCAATAAACCAGAAGCTAAAGGACCAGATTTGAATGACTGTACCACTGTTGAATGCTGCTGAATTTTCAAGGTCTACAAGTAATGATTTCAAATTGTCTCAGAGTAAAGACACAACATTAAGATGTGATTATCTTTGGGTGTGGAGAGAATTCTTGATTATTTTTTGTCCCATCTACCTCAAAAAACAATTTCTGTACCTTTTCTAGACTTTTTGTTCTAACAGCTTAACAGTTATAATACATGCAGACATCAGTTAGTGTGTCATCTAAATGTCTGACATGGTATATCTTCAAACTACTCTTTACTGCCACTGCCAAAGATTATGCAGTAAATGTTTATGTAAAATTTTAAATAGTCTCTGTTTACCGTCAGGTAATTCAACATTTTTTCCAAATTCTTTTTGTGTTTGTTTGACTGTTGTTTTATGCCACTTACAGCAATTTTTCAGCACAGGTATATAATGGCGTCAAGTTTTTATTGGGGGAGGACGCCAAGATACCCGGAGAAAACTTCAACCTGCGGTAGGAAAACTGTCAACCCTTCTCAATTAAGATTGGAGTTGAGGACACCCTGGCTGCAGTGAGAATCAAACCTGAAATCTCAGTGTTGAAAGACCACTAAATTCTGTTTGAAGTTCGCCATTAACAATATCAATATACTCAGCACTGAAGACTAACTGTTTTCTGTTTAAAATTTTGCTTTGAATTTTTAGGGTCTGACTTCTATAAAACATTGTTTTCTTTCAATCCACTGCTTAGAGGTGTAAAATTTAATAATAATTTAAAAAAAATAAATTCCAGCAATTGATTAATTAGTAAATTCCTAAATTCCACAATTTATGTCATCTGCATTTAAATTTTTTCCCATTCAGTTATTTTGTAAAAAGGAACAATGTGATTCACTATTTAAAATGCATATTTGTTTTTGTGATATAACTTTTGTCACATGTTGGCACTGTAAGAATTAAGGCAAATTCTTCTATAAACTTCTTCTATAAACAAAAAATAATTTACTATTAATGCCCCTTTATGTTTAAAATATTACTTTGACATAATTAAAATTTCAAATTATAATGGAAACTTTTGTTTAATAATTTTTAAATTTAAGAACTTGAAATATATGTTATTTATTTTAATTTTAATTTTAATTTATTTTTATTATAATTTGTTCAGTGTATATAATCATCTTCAATCAAAATTTATGTGAAGCATTTTGAACATTAAAAATATTTTTAAATTGGCCTACCGTAAAACGGTGTGTATAGTCCGCATTTACATATTGTCCGCACCCCTTTCTAGGACCAGAAAATTGCGGAAAAATTCTTAGATGCATGTACGATCTGCACGTACAAGTTTTCACAAAACGTCTAAAGATGAAGTCCAACTTTGCCACGCTTCTTAAAAATTTTTTACTTTAAAATGTAATTTATTATCTTTTTTAATATCATTTATGTTTATACTTTTATTAATTTCAAGTGCTTGTAGTAAATTAAATTAAAAATAGAGCATTCTCATATCATCTATTTTGATCGTTGTTAAAACGGAAAATCACACATTTCGAAACCAAAACAATTTGTCAACTTTGATTAATTAACCAAACAAAGAAAACAAAAATATAACACGTTTTATTTTAATCCCTGAATGATTGCAATCAAAACATCGATCAACACTTGAGGTTACATAACGACGCCATTTGCATTTTACGCAATACAGGTTACACATCTACTATTTTCGTATCTGTTTGAATAATAAAAATAATTAAACATGGTCTTACTTAAAAATAACAAAATAGATTGTTTTGAAAATTGAACTTCATCTTCATTTTATAGTGCTCAACAGCTTTGCAATGTTTTAACAAATTTTGATTACGTGTTTCCTAGTTATTATTTAAACACCTTCAATTGTTGACCAAAACAAAAATTAAATTGGCCTTAGTCAAATACTACACATTGGATTTTGCTGAAAATTGAAATTGATCTTCATTTTATGGTACTTAACAGCTGTGCAAGGTTTAAACAAAATATGTTGACATGTTTTCAAATTATCATTTGGAAACCACCAACTGATGATAAAACTAGAGGGTCCCAGGAGCCTGTATCGCTCACCTGAACCTGAAACCAAACAACCCTTTTTTATCCAGCTTTTCTTTGCTATAAGGAATTGCCCAACACTTCTGCAAAAGTCATTAATTTTGACCTTTTAAGGGAAATAACTCCTATAAGGAGGAGCGTTTGATGCTTAGAGGGAGAAGGGAGGTTCACTTCAAATTTACTGTACCTGTTATACTTTTTTAACAACTATCAGTCGAAAACTCTCTTGACTCCCCCCCCCCCCACACACTTTCTATTTCAAGCCAACGTAGCTATGTCGGTAGTAAGGTGTCCTGATTTGCACAATTTTGGTAGAGGACGTCCTAAAGATGATGTGTGCAATGTTTCAAAGCAGTCCTTTAATGGGTTAAAGAGAAGATTTTTTAAAATCAAGTAAAATTGATTAAACAAATGTTCAAGGGGAATAATTCCTAAACAGTTCATCAGACAATCTTGACCCTATGTCATTTTTGTAGCCCTCATAGAGCAGAACAATTAAGCAATGCTAACTTTTTCTCTAGTTCTAATAATTTTAAAGATTTTAAGGCAAACATGGCAAAAATAATCAATTTTGACAATTAGAGGGCAATAACTCCTATAAGAGGTCATCATACAACTTTGACCGAATGGAGTGTATCGTAGAGCTTTTGATGCCGATGAAGCCATGTCTCTTTGGTTTTCCTGTATCTGTTATACTTTGTGAACTATAAGCCAAAAATTGAATTTTGACCCCCCTTCCCCCCCACCCCCCTGTTCTTTTTCTAGCCATGGGGGCCACGTTGGTTAATCTGCGGCCATGGTTGGTGCAAACTTGGTTGAGGACATTTGGCAGATGATGTGTACAAAGTTTCAAAGCAGTACTTTCAGTGGTTTCAGAGAAGATTTTAAAAAATCAATTAAAACTGATTAAAATAAACAGTTCAAGGGGAATAACTCTTAAACGGTTAATCAGACAATCTTGACTCTAAAGCCAATTTTGTAGCCCTCATAGAGCAGAATAATTAAGCAATGCTTACTTTTTCTCTAGTTCTAATAATTTTTAAGATTTTGAGGCAAAAATGGCAAAAATCATAAATTTCGACAATTAAAGGGCAATAACTCCTACAAGGAGTCATCATAAAACTTTGACCCAATGGAGTGTTTTGTTGAGCTTTTTATGCTGGAGAAGGTAGATCTGTTTGGTTTTCCTGCATCTGTTATACTTTTTGAACTATAAGCCAAAAACTGTATTTTGACCCCCCTGTTCTATTTTTAGCCATGGTGGCCATGTTGGTTGGTCTGAGGCCATGATTTGTGCAAACTTGGCAGAGGACATTTTACTGATGATGTGTGCAAAATTTCAAAGCAATCCCTTCAGTGGTTTTCGAGGAGAAGATGACGACGGATGAGGACGCCAAGTGATAGCAATAGCTCACATGACCCTTCGGGTCAGGTGAGCTAAAAAGAACTAGATTAGGCCAAGTCAAAAACCACAAATAAGTTTGCACTATAAAAATTGAAACTGATGTTCATTTTATAGATCTGAACAGCAGTGCAAAGTTTAAACAAAATCTGTTGACACATTTTCAAATAAGCATCTGGAAATAACCAACTGTTGACCAACAAAAATTTGAATTTGCCCATGTCGAAAACTACAAATTGGATTGTGCTTAAAATTAAACTTGATCTACATTTTATAAAACTTAACATCTGTGCAAATTTTAAACAAAATTTCTTCACACGTGTTCAAATTATCATCTGGAAACCACCAACTGATGATAAAAAAAGAACTAGATTGGGCCAAGTCAAAAACCATAAATAAGTTAGTACTACAAAAAATTGAAACTGATCTTCATTTTATAGATCTGAACAGCAGTGCAAAGTTTAAACAAAATCTGTTGACACATTTTCAAATAAGCATCTGGAAATAACCAACTGTTGACCAACAAAAATTTGAATTTGCCCAAGTCGAAGACTACAAATTGGATTGTGCTAAAAATTAAACTTGATCTACATTTTATAGAACTTAACATCTGTGCAAATTTTAAACAAAATTTGTTCACCAATTTTCAAGATATCATCTGGAAATCACAGAGGCATGGACTGATGGACAGACACTCATAACCATACGAATGGCATCACATAATACTCTGCGACTTTGTGTGGCAGGGTTTAACAATAACTAGTTAAACTCATTTCTGAAGCAACAGATTCATTATATGTGTACTTTTATCAAGATCTCTTTCACAGTCAGATCCACCAGACATGATGAAAATCATCAGTCATAAGGGCAAATACAACATTTTCACCTTTGGTCAGATAAAGTTTGACTGCTCTCCAGACCTGATGTCCGTCTTTAATTCTAGATGTGTAGTTCCATTCATGGTATTTTTGGTTTCCAGCATTAAAAAAGATTGTTTTCTAATCTTTGTATTATTGAGAATCATATTTCCAACAAAATAATGTAAATGTTTTTATATTTTCTGTTGGCAAGAAATCAATGATACATCTTTCCATTATCATTATACAAATATTGTAACCGCTGCCCAAGACCAAACTATTGTAAAAATTGAATTTGAATTGACTGGTCTGGCAAACTTTGATTAAGTCTGACAGATTTTAATGGTGTCTGACCAAAGGTCTGATCCATTCATATTTCAGCCTAAGTAATCATTAGGGGACCAACCATCTATACAATTACTACTTACCTGAGTCCTAACCCTACCCTACCCTGACACTACCCGTAATGGTATCTGTATCCCTAACCCTAACCTACTCATATTCCTAACCTATGATGATTTGGCTCCTCTGAATGATTTGGGTCCCCTAAAGGACCATATTCCTGATTTTATTTATAGTCAACATACAATGAACTTTCAGGTATTTCTACCTATTGGTCAATCAATTCTACAATTAACAGCTGTTCATAAAACTGCTTCAATCAGTTTTTCTTTAAAGCTCTTTATCACTAATAACATGGAAATTTAAATTGCAGCTAATTATGTGTGACTCAAATAAAAGAAAACTTCTAACTTGTAAGATCATCATAGTGTATACTGTTTAACACCCCTTTCAGCAATTTTTCAGCTACATGTATATCATGGTGCCCAGTTTATATTGGGGGGAGGAAGCCGGAGTACCTGGAGAAAATCCCTGACCTGTGGTAGAAAAAACTTGCAATTCTTGTCAATTAAGGGGAGTCGAGTACTCCCTGCCTGCAGTTAGAATCAAACCAGCAATCCCTGTGTTGACAGACAAAGTGATCAATAGTAGATTTTCCCACTTGGCCACCTCCAATGATAGAGCCTATAGTTTTTGTAACATATGAATAAATATACAGAGTCTGTACAATTTGAAATTGCTCTAATACTATGTGTGCCCTTAATAGGAAAAGCTTTATTCATGTATTGCAGCATGCTTTTATGGGAGTTGGCAGGCTATAAAAATTGGTTAACTGTGAAGAAAAGCATGTGGCCTGACATGAGTAAGAGCATTAATCAATATAAATGTATAACAATGTCACAGAAATCTATTAAAACAATAGATAAATACTGTGACTCTGGACACAACTGAACAATTTTTGGTGGTTTTTGTTTGCTTCCTTGCTCTGGTTGTCTTGATTTATTGTTGTTGTTAAGACTACTTTTCTCTAAAAGAAATGTGAAGGGTAAAACTTTTGGGAATGATTTACTAGATACCAAGTCTCGACTTTTTTTCATACATTGAATCAGACCAAAAAATGTAAATTTCAAGACATTTTATTTCATTTTCTTCAGTGTCATATTTATTGGTAATTGTGCCAATTTACAGTTAAAAGGAAATGCACACTTGTTGATTGATAAATGCTTAAAGATAATGTCAATTTAAGGACATATCCTACTATTTGATCTCTAAAAGATATTTTCTTATATTTTGTCTTAACTTTCCTTATGACAAAATCTTTAAATAAAGCTCTGAAAAATTAGTGGTCGCCTGCCATATTCAAAAGTTATAATGTCATCTTTATTATCTGTTATAGGGTAATAGGATTATGTGTGATTTTACTTATATTTTTGCCATCATTTTTTGTTAGTACACATAACTTGGATTGTTTTGAAAACTTCATGGCATGTAGAAGACAACTAAGCTATAATCCAAAAATATGCAAGTTTCGAGCATAAATGGGGTATTTATACATTTCCACCATTTTTGTTATGGACTGGGAATACACAAAATCGCAGATCGCCAACAATTGACCTATGATAGTAAAACTATATTTGCACAGAAAAATTTAAGAAATGAAAAAATATTGTCACCGAATCAGGGGAAAAAATATTTGAAAAAATGTGTATATTCCGGAAAAGCCGGGAAGGAAAGGGCACGTTTTACTTCATACAAATTTTAGCACAGAATACAATCACAAAAGTGCAATAGTTTTTGTGTGTGTGTATGTTTGCTATTGCAAAGTGAATAATTTTGTTTAATCTTAAATTCTGAATTTTACTTATAAAATAACATTTTAGTTGATCCATAAAGCCTACAGTAACTGAATGGAAATTTTGCATTATTATAATGATGACAAAGTCATAAACGAATTACAAAAAAATAACGTTTAAAGTCAAAAGAAAAAATACAGAGATCTTATCTGAACAAAGCATGTGCCATATTGGATGATTTCATCATTATTCACAGGAATCAAACAATCTGATTAAGTCAATAAGGATAGGACACAATTATATTGTTTACAAAAGCCAAATGCCTGTAACAGTTATAAAAGGGACCAATAAGGTAACTTTTGACCATTAAAGCAAAAGATTGCATTTTTCATTGGTTTACATTTTAGAGGCATACAGGCAGTGGCAATAGGCACCATGGTAGCTTATCCCTTTAAGGAAAATCTATCAAAAATATTTTAATACTCTTATGAAAACTAAAAACTGCAAGCAATTCTCACTAATTGATACACCCTGCTTCCCAAGTTTCTTAACATCTGGATAGAAAACTGTAGGAAGAGTTATTTACACAAAACAAATACCCCTATGTAAAAGAATGGCAGTCCATGTTTTTCTACGGGAAACCCCAAATATCATTCCAATCAAAATGTCAGGTGTGCAATGGCATTAAGTAACAAAGATTCTTTGAAAGTTTCATTCAATTCCATTCAGTGTGGAGTTGTGGGTAAGAGATTTGTAACCTGTTATATTAACGACAAAATCCATGTTTTGCTATGGGAAACACCAAATATCAATCTGATTAAAAAATTATAAATATCATGTGCACAAAAACACTATGTCACAAAGATTCTGTGTAAGTTTCATCACATTCCATGAAGGAGGAGTTGCACATAAGAGATGGTTATCCATTATGTCAAAACAAAGTCAATAATTTATTCTGGGAAACCCCAATGGAGGTCAATGACTGCATAAACATACAATGTTTTTTTAGCATATAATGCCTATGATCGCCGTCCAGTGATTCTGGGCATGTTAGGTATCTTCCAAGTTTAGCATTAGTTTAAAAAAAATTATTCATTTTAAACAATTCATGGACTTATTGAGTTCTTCAAATCTAATTTTGTTTTTAGTCAGTTTAATTCTGCAAGGTAAATTTCTTAAACATTTGGTTCTTTTAATATAAGTTAAGCAGAAAGACATAATCTTTACAACTTAAATCAATCTGAGTATATCAATGATGGTAAAATCCTTCTATTGTAAAAAATTAGCTTTTTAATCACTGTCAAAAATTTCACATTATTACATATTACAATTTTTGTCTATGTTCCTATATTTATTTTGTGTGCAATTGTGTGATGTCAACGGAGTACCAAAGTTTACATAAAACAAAGTCAGGCTGAATAAAATGACCAAAAAAAGTTTTTTGCCCATGAACTTAAGCAAAATGGGTTGTATGTTTGAAAAACAAAATATTCAACAATACAACATATTTTTTCAGCAGTATAATAGTTTTTTCTGAAACTGAAAATATTTAACTTAAGGTCTAATGTGCACAAAAACAACAGACAACTATATACGTCATCAAAACACACAAAGACCTGTGGTTTGTTAATTTGCATATTCAGCATCTGAACAATTAATCTCATAATAACATAATCTTGAGAAGCTTTCATGTCATTCCCACTAATATAAGTGACAAAATAACGTAGTAAATCTGTAGAAAATGTACTGAAAGGCGAATTTTTTTTTTCTCAATGAAAATTTGTCAAAAATAATGGCTGATATTTTATTATCAGCATGACCAGTGAGACCAGCTACTGG
Source organism: Limnoperna fortunei (assembly GCA_944474755.1). NCBI lineage: Eukaryota > Metazoa > Mollusca > Bivalvia > Mytilida > Modiolidae > Limnoperna > Limnoperna fortunei. Next base: position 53,295,275 of record OX104116.1, read on the forward strand.
TCATGTATACTAGTCTGGAGCTTTCATTTACTAGACAATGTTGTTTGGTCATGCCTTAATATTGACCCCACTAGTTGGTTTGCACTTTCATAATCCGCTATGACAAATTGAGATGAGATATAAATTTTGAATTCCAAGTACATGTATTAAGAATCATCAAAGCTCTTGAAAGTCACCCTTTTGTTGGTTTTTAAGCCCAATGATGTAACAACAACAGTAGAAAAGGTAGCAAGCAATTGACAGATTTAATTTTAAGTAGATTGATAATAAGAATTTAAATTCTTAATGTGTGTTGCATCGTTGTCAGTGATGTTTTGCTATAGAAATTATTCCCCACCAAATTCTAAGGGTCTCCTTGTGACATTCTCTCTATTACACTTTCATGTCCAATTTAAGAAATGGTTATTGCACATTATTTTTGAAATAATAACTTTATCTTAAAGTTCTGAAATGCAGATTAACACTTTAGTTTGTTTTGCAATTGCTATATTTTACCTGCATAAACTCAACTGGACACAGTAAAATGTAATCTTCTACAATCTTAAGACTTATTCGTATGTTCTCAGTTCCTAGTTCTAAAAAATAATATAATAAAAAATATAAGACAAAAATTGAAGGCAGTATGAAGTTACCACAGTGCAGGGATCCCTTCAGTCTGACTTGTTAACAGTTGAAACAACTTACAATAATTAGAGGCTCAGGAGCCTGTAATTGCTCACCTGGGACAGAAATGACTTAACCTATCTTTAGAATTTTTGCAATGTACAGTTTCAGTCTAGTTGATAAGCTTTCAAGTTACCAGACAAAACCAAACATTGTTTCAAAAATTAATTAAGTAAAATAACTCATATATGGTGCCATCAGACAATTTCTTTAAATTAAATGATTTGTATGTAGACATTGTCCTTTAGGTTAATTTAATAATTTACAGTTTTAACCTATGTGTTTAGACTTGATAACATAAAAGTGTATTGTTTATTCAAATTTGTTATTAAGGGCAATAACTACTATAAAGTTTCATCTAACAATTTTGGACTCAGCAATGACTTGTAGTCCTTGCCTTGCTGATCATAGTGCAATTTACAGCTTCACTTGATCAATTACATTGCAAAAACTAAAAATTTCACCAAAAGTTGTTCTTAAAGAGCAATAACTCCTATAAGAAAACATCGGACAGTTGGCCTTGCCCCTATTTTTTTTTTAATTTTAAGGCCAAAATTGATAATTTTGTCTAAAATTGTCAAGTAAGAGCATAACTCCTATAAAAAGTCATCGAACAAATTCAGACCAGTAAAGTGGATTGGATAACTTGTATTGCTGATCATTTATGCAGTTTACAGCTTTTAGGTTACAGGACAAAAATATTGTCATTCAAGGTCAATAACTCCTATAAGAAGTCATTTGATCATTTCAGACCAAAAAGTGAATATTTGGTCTTGTATTGCTGATTATTTTTATAATTTACAGTTTAACTAAAAATGTAATATTGGAAATAAACCAAGAAGGTACCAGTTAAATTGACATATGTATCCTGCAATAGGAATCCATTAAATAAAAAACAAGTGTCAAGTGTTGCTGTATTTCATATACTACAATAAATACAGCATTTATTCCCACACTATAATTGCAGAACTGGAGCCAATGAAGGGCAATATAAAGGCTGGAAAATATTTAAATCAGAATTTGGCTCAAATAAACACGTGGATTTTCCTCAAAAATAAAATAAATAAAATGAAACAGAGTTTAAAGTCTTTACAATGATAAAGATGAGTTGCATTAAAAAGTAACACCTCTTTTAATTTCAAGTCAATTATATAGATAAAAAATCGAAGAATGTGTCCATAGGGACACAGATGCCCCTGCTAAATGAAGTCCTTAACAGGAAGCGTTTGTCCGACAGGTCTGAAAGTTGCTTAGGACGTACAACTTGTGATACTGAACCAACTTGCCAAATTTCAAATTGTTCTCATGTACAGTTTCTGAGAAAAATCTTGACAGAAGTTCGTACATACGGACGGAGGTATTTACGTACAAATGAAGTCCCCAACCGGAAGTAGTTGTCCGACAGGTCTGAAAGTTGCTTAGGATGTACAACTTGTGATACTGAACCACCCTGCCAAATTTTAAATTGTTCTCATGTATGGTTTCTGAGAAAAGCTTGACGGAAATTCGTTCGGTCGTACATATGTGGCCAGACGGACGGACATGAGTAAAACTTAATGCCCCCCGACATGTCGTCGCGGGGGCATAAAAAGCTTGTGCCCACCAGCAGATTAAGCTAATGATTTATACAAGTATGATTCAATTCCTTCAGATAATTTAGCATTTTTAGCATTTTGGGATATCTTGAATATTTGCATTAAATAAAATTCAGAGTGGTCTGCATGTGTTCACTCTGCATTATAGGTGTTCCAAATTGATGCTATTATTTCAGAAAATATTTATAATGACCAACTAAAATGCAACTAAAGATAAAACTAGAAAATGTTGATCTGGTGATGATGATACACAGCTTACAGTATTTTCCAAAAATCTTCATTTGTGAAAATTTCTAAATTTTTGGTCAATTGTCACTTTGACCTTTGACAGAGTTTATCTAAATCAAAAGATTCTTACCCAACACTGTCTTGGAGTTTCATTGAAATCAGATGGAAATTTTGGAATTGTTACATAGAAACATCTTTTTTATAAAAAGATGTCATTTTTGGAGGGCTGTGACCTTGATATTTGACTGTATTTTCCAAAAAAAATATAGGCTACTGATCCACCTGATATAAAACTAGCAATGATTTGTAGGCCTTGCTTTGCTGATAATTTGTGCAATTTTACATTTTCATTCTAGTTTTCAAGTTACAGGACAAAAATGGAAAATTTCATAAAAAATTTTGATTTAAAGCCAAAAACTACTATAAGGATTCATCTAACAATTTCCAACCAATAAGTGAATTGTAAGGCTTTTATTGCTGATCATTTTTGCTATTATAGTTTCACTCTATCTGTTATGGTTTTTAAGTTAAGGACAAAAATGGAAAATTTCATAAAAAAATTGCCATTTAAGGGCAATAACTCCTTTAAAAAGTCATCTGACAATTTCAGACCTATTAAGTGAATTATAGGGCTTTTATTGCTGCTCATTTTTGCTATTTACAGGTTTACTCTAGCTGTTGTGGTTTTTAAGTAACGACAATGGAAAATTTCTTTAAAAATTGTCACTTAAGTGCAATAACTCCTGTAAGTAGTCATCTGACAATTACAGACCAATTAAGTGAATTATAGGGGCTTTATTGATGATCATTTTTGCTATTTTACAGGTTTACTCTAGCTGTTGTGGTTTTTAAGCTACACGACAGAAATGGAAATTTTCATAACAAAATTGCCATTTAAGGGCAATACCTCCCATAAGGAGTCTTCTGACAATTTCAGAACAATACAGCAAATTGTAGGGTTTGTATTGCTGATTGTTTTTTCTATATACAGTTTTACTCTAGCTGTTATAGTTTTCAAGTGACAGGACAAAAATAAAAAAAAATTGAAAAAAAAAAATTGACATTTAAGGGGAATAACTCATATAAGGAGTCATCTGACAATTTCAGACCAATTAAAGTGAATTCTAAGACTTAAATTGCTGATAATTTTTGCCATTTACAATTTCTCCATAGCTCTTATAGTTCAGAAGTTATATTGTAAATACCGAAAATTTTGTCAAAAATCATCATTAAGGGGCAATACCTCATACAGGAGGTCAATACACAACTTCACACTTACCAACTATTGTAGAACTCAATATGCTGATCAATATGAAGTTAAGGTTTTCTCTATAGCTATTATAGTTTTTGAGATAATGATCAAAAACGTGTGTTGACACACGTTCTATTTTTAGTAACAGTGGCCATCTTTGTCCGTTCCTCAAAACCCTGGGTACAAATTTGAAACTAGGATCCATAAGGATGATTGGCCAAGTTTGAAAAAAATTGGCCCAATGGTTTTAAAGGAGAAGATTTTTTTAAAAGCTTACCCTTCCCTCGAATTGCCATCAATTTCTATCATTTCTATCAATTTTCCATTATAAATTGATAGAAATTGATGGATTTCCGTCAAGAATTGATGGTTTTGATAGAATACTGATGGAAGTTGATAGAAAATTCAAAACCAATGGAAAAAATTCCGTCAATGTATGGTTGACGGAAAAAAATACAACATTTCCATTAAGAAAAATAAGTTTGTTGGAAAATGTTGATAGAAACTTGATGGAAAACTGATGAAAAATTATCTTTTAGTAGAAAGTTGATGGAATATTGATAGAAAAGACAGATAGATTCTGGTGGAAATTGATAGAAAGTTGATGGAAAGTCCTAATGGAAAAATATCATGATGGAAGTGTGACGGAAAAATTTACTTCTGTTGAAACTTTGAAAGAATTTTGATGGAAAGTTGGACTTTTGAAATTTTATTGATGGAAACAGTAAATTTGACTTTAACTTTTTGATGAAAGTTGGACTTTTCTTGGAATGTTAAAAACAACTAACAATAAAGTACATCTGGCCTGCCTGCACTTATCAGAACTATAAATTCCTTGTTAAACTCCCCTGTCAGTCATACATTTATAAACCATATGGAAAAAATCAAACTTTAACTCTAACTTTGTTATAACAACCACTGAAAAAATGTTTCTCATTCAACTGTAAATTCAAGATCAATTACGGACAAAAGGTGCATGGGATGCAACTGTAAAGGTCCAGCATTGATGCACATACATATGCATACCATGTTTCCCTTACCTAGTACTTATAGATGCTCATTAAACTTTACTATTGCAATTGTATTGAAAATTGACCAAGTCACTCAAACGGAAATTCAAGGTCAAGGTCAAAAGATGGGAAATGCATTGGTGATTACTACTGGGGCATTTGCATGTCAAGTTTTATCAATCTAGGACTTATAGTGCCTGAGATATAATGGAACTCCCACAACTTTAACTTTGCTATTATATATTTTGAAATTGTCAAAGTCATGCACCCAACAATTCAAGGTCAAGGTCAGAAGATGGGGATGAAACTGTGCTAACCCCAACAAATTTGAGGGCCAGTTGTCAGCTATGTGATTGCCAGTTGATGGCTAGCTGTTTTAAGCAAATAGTTGAGTGATAGGTGTTGAACAATTTTTCAACTTTAACCTGGCCAAAAACTATATTTCACAAGTTCATCAACTTAAGGTTTAGTTAGTTGAGCATTTGTACTTGAAGTTATATGTAGTTGAGGAAAAGTTGAGCATTATTGCTTGAAAATTCTTTTAGTTGAGGAAATGGTTGAGCATCCTAATGTTACATGTATGTACTTTAAAGATTCACTAATGAAAAGTGTACATATGTATGCAGTATGTTCATACAATAACAGTTCTTTCTTTGTTTAGTGCTTTCTAAAAAAAACTTAATAAGTATGGAAAGACATAACAAGTATCTTATTTATGCAAGAAATTAATAAATGATTGTAATTATCTCATTTCAATATGCACACATCCAATGATCCCCTTCCCCAACCCCAAACCCTACAGAAGCATAATCTTTTATACCAAAAATGTATGAATGGTGAATTCAAGCTCACAGATTTTTGTCATACTTATTTGATTCATCATATACATTAATCTGTATAGACTAGCCATTATCAATAGAAACACATAAAATTAATTTTCAATTGGAATTATTTCTATAATGTTTGTACATTCTTGACAGCTAAGACAAATTTGTTTCAGTGAAATTCTTACAGTTGATGATTGATCAGATTCAGTTTATTTTGTTAAATTAATTTTGAAATCATCTTTAGATACTTCTCACCTTGTTATCATAGACATAAGAATTTAATTCAACTCAACGTTTAAATAATTTATATCATTTTTCCTCTTTCATTTTTACCACATTTCTCCTATAGATATGTGCGGTATTTCCGGATATACGATGTTTTTCCGGTGCCAACGTTGTTTTATCACTAGACTTCCATTTCCGCTGCGTCACGGATTTCAAATTTGTGACCTTTGTTGTGGTCGACAATCGATAAAATTGAATCATATAGGAATAATGATGGTAAGTAATGATTAGCAAGGTCATTTTTAGAGGCTTTCATGCATTGATTGATAATTTTTCTTCTTTTACTCAACTGCTTATCTCGTAATTAAATTTTATAAACCGATAGTCTTGCTCTCTGAGTTCTAAAAAGTTGGCGCCAAAATAATCACCAACTGCAATTTTCTGTCACCACTTTCCACAATCTGGTGTCAATGTAAAAAGTATTTTTTCATGCCAATATATTATTTTATTGCCATTTATGGTGACTGACGAACACTGATAAGTTTTCTTTAAACAAAATTGGCATTCTATCGATAGGACTATTGAGGTCAAACGATGTGCTTATCGTAACATGCGTCACTGAAAAATAAGATTTTTACTCATTTTCAATTGGCTAGAAATAATACTAAAAGTGATCAAATCTCAATAAAAAAATATATGCAGGTAAAGAACAATTCTTTTCTTTCAGAATTTATTAATTTTAAATGCTGTTTCCACTTAGGGACCGACCATTTAACTTGCAAAGGGGGGGGGGGGGGGCTTGGTTTTTTCCTAAAAAAATATTTTGAAAATGATTTTTGATGAAAAAAATATTTTGGAAGCAGAGGGTAAGAAAAAAAATATTCTGTTGCGACGCCTTCAAAAAATAAATATTTTAGTCCGCGCTCTGCGCGGAAAAAAAAATGTGACCAAAACAAAAAAACCTAGGCCCCCTCCTTCAAGTTAAATGGTCTGTCCCTTAGATTTACCTTTTTAATCATCATTTGAAATGCGGTCGTTCTCTGTGTCAATCATTTTTAAAAAGTTATGCATTATCGAAATTAAATCATCTGGGTGTTTCTGGACCGATTTTTAATTACTTCATTTTTGTTGTTAAATTTAGATAAAATCATCAATTTAATTCTGGGAAGCCAGAAGGGTTCCAATAAAATCAAGCTTTTGTAGTGAATCACTTTAATAAATATGAATTGTAGTGTAACAGTGTCAACTTAAAAAGATTGTATCTGAAGTGAAAAGTTTCAGCAAAGCAAAACTTTTTCGATTTATGTTCTTGAATGACGAATTTGCGGGTAGGAGCCTGGAGGGAGGTCATAATAAAGATGGGTCAAGAAGACCTGCGATTGAAGACTCATACAGATTAGCAGTTTTAAGAGGTATTTAAATAACCAATTTAAGATTTGTTTATTAATCCTCTGCTTTGAAGATGAGAGTATTCTGCTTTACTTTTGTCCGTCAGTTTGTAACACAAATTTTAAGCATTGCTATTATTAAATCGTACTAATCGATACAAAATTACCAATTTTTCACCAAAGCAAAAAAATTGTTGCCACCCAAAATACATAGACTTTGTATAAATTTATGGTTAAAATATTAAATTTAAAGATTTTTTTGGACCTCCAAAGATTTATGTTTAAAAATTTTTTTTTGTTCGTTTCAGATGTTGTGAAACAAAAATGGCCTCAGACAGATGATAAAGCCATAAACTCTTCTCAGGGACCTCCTGAAACCATCAAGGAAATAGCAAATAAATTATTGAACAGATCAAGATTTTATTTCGCCTTCAACGTTACTTAAGCAGTTTATGTTGATATATAATTTAAAACTACAGGCAGTGTGATAGAAGTGACTATCAACTTAATTTTCAAAATGGCTGCTACCCCTACTTTAGCCATGTTCGGTCAGCTGGAAAATTTCTATCATTTTCCGTCATTTTCTATCAAAGAAGTTCTTTCAGCTTTCTATCAAGATTCCGTTAACTTTCCATCAAGATTAATTTTACATCAACTTTCCGTCAGAATTTTCCACCACCCCTATTCTATCAGTTTCCATCAACAAAATTTTTGACGGAAAAACAGTGCCAATACTCCATCGTTCCATCAGTCTGATGGCAATTGATAGAATTAAAGTGATGGAATTTGATGGAATTCTCAGGAACGGGTACAACGAAAAATGGACGCCAAGTGATGGCAAAACCTCACATGGACCTTCAGTCTAGGTGACCTAAAAACTGCATCATTGGAATTGCCATGTTCCAAGCTTAACAGAGGTGGTTATTACTCGAATAAAGTTGTCAGACATATATATAACTGTTCTTACTAATTCCTGTATAAATTAAAATGAATACAAGACATAACCCCTTTAAAGATGCCAGATTACAGGGAATTGGATATAATATTTCAAAATGTTCAGGGGATAAACCCTTACCAACACCTACCCACGTGTTACTTTTCCCATTTCTCCTTCTTCTCAAAAAGTTAGTGACATGCCTGTATAGTAATAGCTCAAGACACTAATGAATAAAAGAAAACTGGACCTGAAGACAACTCTGACTGTACAATAAGACAACTCAGACCTTAAATTTGTGTATTTTTGTTATATTTTGTAAACAAATGTGAGATATACATAGGAAGAATTGACCCATTCTACATATTACTCCATGTGTTTGTTTAATCTTTAACTGATAAGCCTTTAACAATAACTGAATGGGTAAAAGTGCTAGTGCTTAACCTGCAATTGTTTATTAGCAATAAAGTTATAAAAGTTAAAGTCAGTGATTAGAAGAAGGATTAAGGAAAGGTATATAAAACATTTTAATTACAACTTAAAAAGTTAGGCACAGTTTTATAACAATTTCAATTTGCTATGTTTTGCCACGACCTAGACCAAAGAATCACTGCAAAAAATTAAATTTACTTTCGCATTTTTATTACTGATGTTATATATTTTTATATATGGTGTTAGTGCTGACGACATTATTAAACTTTATAATATTATTCTCTACAATATTTCTTTTTTTTCGCTTTGATTTTTTTTTCTAATAAGATCGAGAGGATCATCCAAACAATAAAGCTATTAAGTTTTGTTTCCATTGGTTAACCAATTTCAGAGAAGAAGCCTTTAAAACTGTTTTCTGTAGGGTCCCATGTTAAACTAAGTCCAGCGGTGGTGGCCATTTTGATTATCGGATTGGCATAAAAAACATAAACTTAATATAAGTAATTTTTGTTTCTATTGGTTAATTGGTTTCAGATAAGAAGCCTTTTAAACTTTTTCCCATAGGGTCTTATGTTAAACAACGTCCTGCGTTGGTGACCTTTTTGAATTTCCAATTATCATAAAAAACACAAACTTATAGAGGACCATCCAAACAATATTGTTTGTAAGTTTTGTTTCCATAGGTTAGCTATTTTTAGACGAGAATCCTTTTTAAACTTTTTTCCCATAGGGTCCTATGTTAAACTAAGTTCTGTAGTAGCAGCCATATTAGATATCCAATCCAAATAAAAAACACAAACTTCTTAAGATCCATCCAATGAATATTATGGTCAAGTTTGATTTCAATTGGCCAAGTGGTTTCAGAGAAGAAGATTAAAATGTAAAAAGTTTACAGATGCCACTGCCGCCCCTGACGCTGACGCCTATGATGGAAGCAAAGTGATAACAATAAAAGAAAACATTTAGGCGAATTAAAGCACTTATCCAAACTTAATTTTTAAAATGATGTACCTAATAAACCTGGCATATTTATAAAGAGCCGTAAAATATGATCTGTTGAGACTGGTGTGTTCTGTAAAGTAACATGCCACAACTCTAATCCGTCCTCCACTAAGTATATATACTGATCTTTAGTAACATCTGTAGACATCTGAATAATGGGTAAAAGGAAAGTAAACATGCCTGAACATCTTGAACCAAAACCCTGAAAAAAAAATTTAGTTAAAATGACCAAATACTGAAAAAAAACAAATTTACAGCTAATATAATTGCATGAGTACAAAGCATCCAGCTACCACTTTTTGTTAATCTAAAATATCTATTTGGCATAATATATTTAAAAGAGGAGCTAAATGACATAATATCTGCAAAGTTTAGCTTCAGTATGGCTGTTTTCGAGGAGAAGATTTCATGCTAGAATTTTATGGTCAATCCACGAAAAGTGATGGCAGTAACTCCCACTGACTATCAGTCAGACAATATAATGGACGTAACAGGGATGGCAGTAACTCCAATTGACTATCGGTCAGACAATATAATGGACATAACAGGGATGGCAGTAACTCCAATTGACTATCAGTCAGACAATATAATGGACATAACAAGGATGGCAGTAACTCCCACTGACTATCAGTCAGACAATATAATGGACGTAACAGGGATGGAAGTAACTCCCACTGACTATTAGTCAGACAATATAATCGACGAACAGGGATAGCACTAACTCACACCTAAGAAACATCATTACCATTTACCCCCACCCCCCACCAAATGATTGATTCTACTTCTCAATAATCCATTAGAAAAAATTCAGCTGAACAGACAGAAGGTAAGTTGCATATAAAACCTAAAACCTTTTTTGGACAGACTGTCCCAGCTGCCACCCTTTTCTACTGATCTTCCATAATTTGAAGTCATAATATCATTAATAAACGCACCTCATTTTGGCAAGAGTTTCTGTTCTTGATCCCTGATCCTTGACTTAAATTGTCACGTTGACTTACAGTTTGCTTTGGTGGAAAATATTTAAGATGTGTTATATTAGTTTTATTATTTTGTTCAGTCAAAAAGTTCCTAATTTAACTTATCATTAGGTGATTATATTCTATGGATAAAATAACATATAATTAAGGAATCGTTTGCTTTTATGGATAATAACTTATTAGTAAGGATTTTTTGCTTTGATGGATAATAACATATTAGTAAGGATTCGTTTGCTTTTATGGATAATAACATATTAGTAAGGATTTGTTTGCTTTGATGGATAATAACATATTAGTAAGGATTCGTTTGCTTTTATGGATAATAACTTATTAGTAAGGATTTGTTTGCTTTTATGGATAATAACATATTAGTAATGATTCGTTTTCTTTAATGGATACTAACATACTAGTATTAGCTTTTATGGATCATTTCCAGTTACTATTAGGCAAAAACTCCTACAATAACTACTGACTAATTGTAGAGCTGTATGTGCTCATCAATTTGAGGTTACAGTTTTTTCTATACCTAATATAATTTTTTAGATATTGACAAAAACTTGTGTTGACAACTATCTTCTATTTTAGGTAGCAGTGGACATATTTGTCCATTGATCAACAATCTGGGTACAAATTTGAAACTAGGAACCATGTGGCCAAAAAGTTTGAAAGAAATTGGACCTGTGGTTTCAGAGGAGAATATATTTGAAAAAGTAAACAATGGATACTGACAATGGATATCAAGTTATGGCAAAAGCTCATATGGAACTTCGGTCCAGGTAAGCTAATAATCATTTGTGCAAACTTTTAAAATTTTATTGATATATATACATTTAATTTTAAATTTAACAAGATGTTACTAAATGACAACAGCCCTTGAAAAGTGTATTCTACTAATCTCCCTTATTTTTGCATACTACCAGCATATAAGTATTAATGTATATACATTAAAACTTAAATTGTCCAAAAATATATTGACATATTTGTCCATGGCATTAAAATTTAACAAATGTAGTATACATTTGGTGAAATATATATTTTCAAATGCATGAATGATGAGTCTGGTAGTCAGGTAGGAACAATAAGTCAGTAATACATGTAGGTAGTGTAATGGTTCTTGTCCAGCCACGCCCTGCTCATCATGAGGTACCTTTATACCAAGCTGAAGTAAATCTGTCCAGTTGTTTTCTATTTTTTTAAAGACAAGAAAAAAATAAATTAAGGGAGATAATGAAAAAAATTTGCACTTCACTTTTAACCCTCTCATCAGCAGATATATATTAGTTGAATAAAATCCATGAAATGTTAATCAAGATATTCTCCCAAAAACAAAGTCATATAGACAGAAATAAAAAGATAATCTATGGAATATCTAAAACAAGTGTGGACTCACAAAGGGATACCCCCGCTTCGCATTAAATTCCAATTATCTTCCCTGAATAATAACCGACAGCAACGAAAATTCATCATGCACTTCTACAAATGATGTACTTCCTTCATGTAAAGTTTCATCAAAATCCGTCAAAATGGTTTAGGAGGAGTTGCGCTTACAAGGTCTCCCACTGAATACTATATTTAATAAGTCTAAGTCCAATTATCTTCCCCTGAATAATATCCGACAGCAACAAAAATTCTTCATGCACATCTACATATGATGTACTTTCTTCATGTAAAGTTTCATCAAAATCTGTCAGGCGGTTTAGGAGGAGAAGCGCTTACAAGGGATGTGGACAGAGGGACAGATAGATGGACAGACAGGGTGATTCCTATATAGCACCCCAAAACAAGTTTGCGGGGGGAGGGGGGGAATAAATATATGTAGGTAGAGTAATGTTTCTTGTGCACTGCATTTTTACTCATCTACAATATACCAAGTTTCAAAAGCATCCATCCAGTAGTTTATAAGTTAATTTGTTGGACAAGAGAAAAAGTTTTGGAGTTAGCATTATTTTAGACTGAGGCATTACTTGATATTTTGTGACTGACCATAACACCAGCTTCACTCATCTATGATTGATTAAGAGAATAATTTATAGTGATGTGCATATATTGCTACAACAACTACAAGAGGTCAAAAACGCTAGTCAAATTCTTTTCCCATATGAATACCCTTTTATATTTTGTTACTGAATAAATTCTCAGGACTAATAATCCATAAACAAGACTGCTATTGTATGCATATTTTTTTGTTTCCTTTTGTGTAGACTGTCTCATAGCATTTAATCTTTCTGCTGTTAATTGTATTGTACCAAAACAATTTTAACGGGACATTAAAAGTAAAATAGAAGACTGAAGAACTGTAGAGATGTTGGATTAATTGAAAGAAATATTTAGCAACATTCTAATAGGCATACTCCGTTATTTCTGTGTGGATAATCTGTTCCAATCCACTCCAAATATTTTTTATTAGAATCCAATATAATCCAGAGTAAATAACTGTTTGCTGAATAAATTTAATGTAGGTTAATAACCATTTTATCAAGCTTTTAACACACACTACAAAATTTTAAGACAAATATAAAGCAGCATTATTGTTGTACTGACCATTGAACTGTAAGTAGTTTTTGAAAAGAAAGCAGTATTATATTTTCCCATAGGATACTCTTATGTTAAACTGCAGTGGTCGCCTTTTAATATCCGATCAGAAAAAACTGAGGACTGTACTGCATATTCAATACTAATTTCCCTACAGGGAAATTAAACTAGAGGCTCCCAGGAGCCTGTAATTGCTCACCTGGAATCCAAATGACTTCAACTATATTAAAATTTTTGAAATTAACAGTTTCAGTCTAGTTGTTATAGCTTTTAAGTTACTGTGCAAAAACTAAACATTTCTTCCAACATTGTGGTTAAATACAATAACTCCTATAAGGTGCTATCAACAATTTCTGAAAATTAAATGGTTTTTAGGAATTGTCCTTTAGGATACTTTAGAAATTTACAGTTTTACTCTACTAATAGGTGTGTTATAGACTAATTTATAATTCAAAAACTATTCATTTGTCCAAATTCATAATGAAGGGCTAACTCCTATAAAGAGTCATTTGTAGGGCTTCTATTGCTGATCATTGGTGCAATTTACAGTTTTAATCTAGCTTCTATAGTTTTCTAGTTACAGGACAAAAATGTTAAATTTCATAACAAAATTGTCATTTAAGGGCAATAACCCCTATAAGGAGTCATCTGACAATTTCATACCAATTAAGTGAATTGTAGGGCTTTTATTGCTGATCATTTTTGCAATTAATTATTTCACTCTAGCTGTTATGGTTTTCATGTTACAGGACAAAAACGGAAAATTTCATAAAAAATTGCAATTTAAGGGCAATAACTCCTTTAAAGAGTCATCTGACAATTTCAGACTTATATAGCAATTTGTAGGGCTTGCATTGCTGATCATTTTTGCTATTAACAGTTCCACTCTAGCTGTTTCAGTTTTAAAGTTACAGGACAAAAACGAAAAATTTCATAAAACATTGTCATTTATGGGCAATAACTTATTTAAGGAGTTGTCTGACAAATTTCAGACAAATCAAGTGAATTGTAGGGCCTTTATTTCTGATCATTTGTGCAATTTACAGTTTCAATCTAGCTGCTACAGTTTTCAAGTTACAGGACAAAAACGAAAAATTTCATGAAAAAATTGCCATTTAAGGGCAATAACTCCTATAAGGAGTCATCTGACAATTTCTGACTTAAACAGTGAATTGTAGAGCTTGTATTGTTGATCATTTTTGCTATTTACAGTTTTACTCTAGCTGTTAAAGTTTTAAAGTTACAGGACAAAAACGGAAAATTTCATAAAAAAATAGCAATTTAAGGGCAATAACTCCTATAAGGAGTCATCCAACAATTTCAGACTTTATAGTAATTGATGGGGCTTGTATTGCTTATCATTTTTGCTATTTACAGTTTTACTCTAGCTGTTATATTTTTTAAGTTACAGGACAAAAACGGAAAATTTCATAAAAATAAAAGGGCAATAACTTATATAAGTAGTCATCTGACAATTTCAGACTAATCAAGTGAATTGTAGGGCTTTTATTGCTGATCATTTTTGCCATTTACAGTTTCACTCTACCTAGTATAGTTTTAAGTTATATTGTAAATACCAAATATTTTGTCAAAAATCGCCAATAAAGGGCAATAACTCCTACAAGGAGCCAATACACAACTTCACACTAATAGCAACTATTGTATGCTTTAACGTGCTGATCAATTTGAAGTATCGGTTTTCTCTTTTCTCTATAGCTATTATTATTTTTTAGATAATGATCAAAAGCCTGTGTTGACCCCCACGTTTTATTTTTAGTAACAGCGGCCATATGTGTCTGTTGATCAACACCCTGGGTACAAACTTGAAACTAGGAACCCTAAGGATGATTGTGGCCAAGTTTGAAAAAAATTGTTTGTGTAGTGGTTTCAGAGGAGAAGATTTTTGAAAAAGTTTAAGAAGGACGACAGACGACGGACGGCAGACGACGGACGACGGACGCCAAGTGATAGCAAAAGCTCACATGGACCTTCAGTCACCATATAAATGTTATTTTAAGAAAGTCAAAGGGCAATAATTTCATCAAAAATCATATACTGGAACAACACACAAACATGATCAGTAACTCATGTTGGTTGAAATGCATACCAAATATCAGCTCAATATCTACAACCATTTAGAAAAATAGTCTGTAAACCTGTTAATTTTAGAAATTGTCTATGTCCGAGGCAATAATTTCCTAAAAAAATAGTTGGACAAAAATGAAATTCAAACTTAATCTGTAACCATGCTTTTAGAGTCTCATACAAAATATCACATCAATATCTCCAAGCTTTTACAAAAAAAGTATGCCCATGCAGCTGAGAATTAAAGATAGATATGTTAGCAACAAAGTTTTTTTATAATGTAAGACACAAATGATGCCCACGGCTGACCAGTGGCTCGAGCAGTGTGTTGCAACAGGCAGAAATTGTAAAAAAAATGAATGGAAATCAAAATCCATCGGTCCTGCACACTTTTATTATGTCTTTTATTATGTAGAAACATTTTAATAAATGTTAATACAGTATCACTGAAAATGAAAAACAGCTGCAAAAGACATGTACCCTTATCTCATCTGTCTGGCCATCAAACTATCTCTAATTTTCTGAAAATTAAATGAAAATCAAATATTTTGGTCCTGCCCACCATCATTATGTTTGAAACATGCTTTTAAATATAAATGCTGTAGCTCTATAAACGAAGGAGAAAGAAATCTAGAAAAGACATGTACCCGTCTCAGTTACTGTGGTTTCATTTTTATTTGTGGGGTACCAATTTTCATGGTTTTCGTGGGTGGGGACAAACCACGAAATAAAGAATTCAGCAAATAATGATCTCAAGAAATCTATAATGACGGTAAGCTGACATGAGAAACTGCTATGGGACATTTGTTTACA
Source organism: Limnoperna fortunei (assembly GCA_944474755.1). Taxonomy (NCBI): domain Eukaryota; kingdom Metazoa; phylum Mollusca; class Bivalvia; order Mytilida; family Modiolidae; genus Limnoperna; species Limnoperna fortunei. The sequence continues at coordinate 53,311,241 of OX104116.1, forward strand.
TGGATAATGACGACTGATGTTCAGGATGCATCGTGATATTGATATGTTTTCAATAGATAATGACAATTTTGCATTATGAAAAAATTTAGTGTGTTTAAGACACTAAAAAGAAATAAAATTGATTAAATAAACATCGTTGTTATTTTTAATTGCCTAATCCCGCCATTAATGAACATACTTCCTGTTGTGCCTTTTCATTGTAAAGTGTTGATGTATACACAAATATTAAAGTAACTTTCTTAATTGAAATAAAGATCAATAAAGCAATTTATTTTTTACACCTTTTACACTGATTTCCATCTTTATAAATCACTAATTATATCATTAATTTTATTGTCAAATGAACAAACTTAATCTTTGCCCCAGGGAATGTACGACGGATTTACAATGAAAATACTTAGATTGGTTTGAATACAGTGACATGTTTATTAATTGTGTTAACTATGTTTACGGCTACAAAACAAAACAAAATCTGTTTAATCTTTATTACTTTATGTTCCTTTGAAAACCAACAGTCATTACACCGTTTTCAAGATAGGTAGCTAAATGTACATTATCACTTGATATATGGCATCACATGATTTTATTAAGGCACTTTTCTCATCGCACAGTCTTTTAAATTTTTTTTATCCAACGAACCATGAATTTAAGAATCCCACGAAATGTCTTTTTTTCCCCAACCACAAAAATGTATACCCACGAAAATCAATGAAACCACACTCCACAGTATCTGGTATGCAAACTGATGGTCCAACTATCTGCAGTTTCAAGAATTTTCATTGAAAATTAAAATACTTTGGCCCTGCACCTCTCAGATGTGTACAAATAGCCTACCAAATATAAACACTGTAGCTACATAGTTGAAGAAGAAGATAGCCAGACTGGACATCTACCCCTAGCACAGTTATCTGGTCTGTAGTTTTAAGAATATTTCATATATCAAAATCCTTTGAACCTGCCCACCTCCATTTTGTGTACAAACATTCTGCAAAATAAAAATCTTGTAGCCCTAAAACTGTAGGAGAAGTTAGCTGGACAAGCTTATCTGGATGGAAGGACCCACAGACAGACAAGGGTAAATTAATATGCCTTCCTACTTTCTGTCGCTGGGCATAAAACATTTTACACACCAAAACGCAGATAACATGCAAATTGATAACAGTATCTCAAAGATCCACAGGATCTAGAAATGAAAAATGACCAGAAAGATTACATAACATGCAATGAATTAGTTATATTAAAATATAATTCTTTTAATGTGGTAGGTGTTCTTACCTGAACAAGATGTATTAGTGTTGTTAATATGGCACATCGTAACATGTTGTGCTCAGCTGATTCTTGCCACAAAGCAGGCAAGTACTGGATCAAAGCAGCAGCATGAGGCTGAATTTGGTAGCCAACTCTTTCAATAACAAATGATATCACATGCAAAACTTGCATCTGAAAAGAAGAAAATTTTATAAATAATATGTAATTATCAACTTTAACCAAATTTATTTCACACTAAGTGGTTTCTTGTATTATTATTGGATTATATTGCTGGATTTAGATGATCTTTAAGTTAGTATTCAGAATATCTTTCATTATTATAGTAAAGCATAATTGAACAACACATACTAGTACAATATTAGTACTGCTAACTAAAATCATGCATATTTATCTCAGTTTCTTTAAAATATAGACATGACAAAAGGATAAGTAAGTATTCCACAAATACTAGTATAAATTAATATTGCTGAATTATGCTAATTTATTTTAAAATTATACAAAACATGTTATTTTTACTACAGATTTTTTAACAAATACTATTAAGAAATTAGTGCAGCTGAAATAATACTTACTTCTCTAATTTTTTATTTAAAAAATGTTGTTGTTGGAACTAAAATTTGTTTTGAACGTATGTAGATGTTTATTTCATGAATTTTAACACAAATAAATTTTAGGTGTAATAGTGAGTGAAATTTGAAATTTCTACATTGCTTACTATTTACTTCCGTTACTGCGCAAAAACCCATTTGTACTCGGTAATAATTTCCACAATATTTATTGCCGACACATTTTTCATAAATTATTTTACCTTTAATATTTGGTTTTTTAAAATATCAATTTAACCACAGTGGTCAACAAAAGTTGTAAATGATTTTTAATTGAAATATTTTAGTTGATTTGATAATCCACTTGGCACATTTCATATTTCAATTAAAGAAACAATTAATGTCTATTTGCCTGTTCAAACTAATCACCAGTCATGACATAATTATTATCTATTATTTTTTAATTGTTATGGCTTCTGTTATCCACGTCTTTTGTACCTGAAGTTAATTGCTTCGCACTGACGCTTATAATTTTAGTTCGAGTTATTGATGGGGACTTACATGAATTTACTATCAAAGGGACCTTTAAATGAGTTCGAGTTTTCGAGAAATCGGTGTTCGAAAAACCGGTTTTTTTGTACAAACACATATAGAAATAAATATTAGGACTTTAAAAACAGTTCGAGAAAACGGTGGTGTTCGAGCCATCATAGTTCGAGCTACCAAAGTTTTACTGTAATTTGACTCTTTACCTTCATCTCATTCTAGGTCACCTATTGCTGATGTAAACAAAATTGATGTTTGTTTGAATGGTGTTTAATGCCGCTTTCAGCGATTTTTTAGCTATATAATGGCATCCAGTTTTTATTGAAGGAGGAAGCCGGAGTTACCGGAGAAAACCCGGACCTTCTGTAGGAAAACCTGCAATCCTTGTCAAGTAAGATTGGAGTCGGCACACCCTTCCCAAAAACAAACTAGAGTAAAAACACCTGTGAGCAATGCTCACCATTGATACCCCCCGCTTCACAATTACTTTGAAAATTCAGGTGTTCTTAATTATGAAATTGAAACTTTATCTAGTTAAACGTGAAGGCGAAATTGCAGATAATACATGTAACCCTCCCCAATCCCCCAAAGAATGGCATCCCCTATGTCAATGACAAAGTCCATTTTTTTCTATGGCAAACCTCCAATAATATTCTGATCAAAATGTTTAATATATAGTGCACAATGGCAATATGTGACCAAGATTCTTTATAAGTTTCAACAAATTCCATTCAGTGGTGTAGGAGGAATTGCAAATAAAAGATGGGTATCCCATTATGTCCATTACAAACTCCATGTTTTTCTATGGGAAACCCCAAATATCATTCCTATCAAAATGTTAAATATCCTGCACAATGGCACTATGTGACATGGTTTCTGTGTAAGTTTCAACAAATTCCATTCAGTGGTGTAGGAATGAGTTGCACATAAGAGATGGGTATCCCTTATGTCCATGACAAAGTCCATGTTTTTCTATGGGAAACCCCAAATATCATTCCAATCGAAATGTTATATATCTAGTGCACAATGGCAATATGTGACAACATTCTGTGTAAGTTTCATCAAATTCCATTTAGTGGTGTAGAAGGAGTCGCACATAAGAAATGGGTATCCCCTTATGTCAATGACAGTCCGTGTTGTTCTATGGGAAACCCCAAATATCATTCCTATCAAAATAATAAATATCTCCTGCACAATGGCACTATGTGACAAGGATTCTGTGTAAGTTTCAACAAATTCCATTCAGTTGTGTAGGAGGAGTTGCACATAAGACATGAGGACCCCCTTAGGTCAATGACAATGTCCATGTTTTTCTATGGGAAACCCCAAATATCGATCCGATCAAAATGTTTAATATCTCCTGCACAGTGGCACTATGTGACAAGGATGCTGTGTAAGTTTCTTTAAATTCCATTCAGTGGTGTAGGAGGAGTTGCACATAAGAGATGAGGACCCCCTTAGGTCAATGACAATGTCCATGTTTTTCTATGGGAAACCCCAAATATCGTTCCGATCAAAATGTTTAATATCTCCTGCACAATGGCACTATGTGACAAGCATTCTGTGTAAGTTTCATTAAATTCCATTCTGTGGTGTAGGAGGAGTTGCACATAAGAGATAGGGACCCCCTTAGGTCAATGACAAAATCCATGTTTTTCTATGGGAAACCCCAAATATCATTCCGATCAAAATGTTAAATATCTCCTGCACAATGGCACTATGAGACAAAGATTCTGTGTAAGTTTCATCAAATTCCTTTCAGTGGTGTAGGAGGAGTTGCAAATAATAGAAAGTGTAACGGACGGACGGACGGACGGACGGACGGACGGAAGGACGGACGGACACCATGAACACTATATACCCCCCGCTTTTCAAGCGGGGGGTATAATAAGAAAGGTTGCCATATAAAACATTGCCTGACTAATATGTAAAGCCTTTATTGCTGATTACAGTTCTCATTCTATTCATGTTTACAATCTAACAGCAAAATCTTTTTTGGATTGCTACATTTAATAGAGTGATACTGGACGCATCAAACAGGAAGTTTCTTGGTCGTCGGTTGCTGATGTACATAAAAACGAAATCAAGATAGCCAAGCACAGAAAATTTTTGTTAACAGGAACATGGAAAAAATGTTGGAGTTGAACATGGCTTATGTGTGTTTGTTTGCTTGAATGGTATTTAATGTCACTTCCATAAATTTTTCAGCTATATTATGGTGTCCAGTTTTTATTGGTAGAGAATACGGGAGTAACAAGTGAAACACCCTGACCTTTGGTAGGAAAACTGGCTGTCTACTGTAAGTAAAATAGTAAATCTGTATGTTGATGCAGTAAATTGGGAAAATGAACAGATTAGTTTAACACCAAAAAAGTAGGGGTATGAGGGCTATGTCAACTTCCGAAGTTGGTTAAAGGCAATAGTAGGATGCATATTTCTGAAATTTCTAAACAATTTAATGAAACTACTTCTATAAAAGTATCTCACCCAACTGAGGAGAGAAATTCACAGAATTCTGAGTACAAGATGTGCTTTGTAAAAAATGCTATGCTTTTAATAAGTAATGCAATAGAAAAAAAACAAGCCAGAGAAACAATACTAATTGTGACAGAATTGGTCGGTTAGATGAAAAAAGCAAGCCAATGCTTTTTAATAGTAATCCAATACTTTTCTCACTATGCATAAAGATTAAATTGGCTTACTTTAAACACGTATTGTGATGTTTTTAATAAGTATCACAATCCTTTTAAACAAAGTATAGCAATGATTTCAACAAGTATCACAACTGAAAAAAGCAAGCCAATAAAAATATTCCTATTATGACATGAATGGTCACTGATAGGCAATGCACCTTGCCAAAACTCCTGTTTCTGATAACAGTGTAAACACCACAACACAACAACCTATCTGTGTTAACATGCTATCATTTAAGTACTTTTGAAACTTTTTGGTCATTTATGAAAACTAAGCTGGAAAAAAGATGGTAGCGGCCATTTTGATTTTCCAATTGGCATAAAAAACACAAACTTTATGAAGGACCATCAAAACAACATTGGTAGTAAGTTTTGTTACCATTGGTTATTCGATTACAGAGAAGAAGCCTTTTTTAACTTTTTTCCCATAGGGTCCAATGTTAAACCAAGTCCTGCGGTGGTGGCCATTTTGAATTTCCAATTGGGATAAAAAAAACATGAACTTTATAGAGGACAATCCAAACAATATTAAGTAATTTTTGTTTCAATTGGTTAACTGGTTTCAGATAAGAAGCCTTTTAAACTTTTTCCCATAGGGTCCTATTTCAAACTACGTCCTGCATTGGTGGCCATTTTGAATAAAAAACATAAACTTTATAAAGGACCATCCAAACAATATTGATAGTAAGTCTTCTTTACATTTGTTGACCGGTTTCAGAGAAGACGCCTTTTAACTTTTCCCCATAGGGTCCTATGTTGTCCTGCGGTGGTGGCCATTTTGAATTTCCAATTGGAAATACAAAAACATAAACTTAAAAGAAGACCATCCAAACAATATTCAGTTATCAGTAAGTTTTGTTTCCATTGGTTAATCAGTTTACGATAAGAAACCTTTTAAAACTTTTTCCCTTAGGGTCCACAGTTAATCTATGTAATTCTCTAGTGGTCATTTTGATTTTCCTATTGGCATAAAAAACATAAACTTAAAAAAGGCCCATCCAAACAATATTGATAGTAAGTTTTGATTCGATTGGTTAACTGGTTTTAGAGAAAAAGCCAATTTTTTTTACTTTTTTCCCATAGGGTCCAATGTTAAACAAAGTCCTGCGGTGGTGGCCATTTTGAATTTCTATTGTGATAAAAAACACAAACATTATAGAGGACCATCCAAACAATATTGGTAGTAAGTTTCTGTTTCCATTGGTTAACCGGTTTCAGAGAAGAAGACTTTTAAACTTTTTCCCATAGGGTCCAATGTTAAAATAAATCCCCAGTTGGTGGCCATTTTGAATTTCCAATTGTCATCAAAAACACAAACTTTATAGAGGATCATCCAAACAATATTGCTAGTACGTTTTTATTTCCATTGGTAAACCATTTTCAGAAAAGAAGCCTTTTAAAACTTTTTCTTATAGGGCCCAATGTTAAAATAATCCCTGTGCTGGCAGCCACTTCGAATTTCCAGTTGGCATAGAAAACATAAACTTTATAAAGGACCATCCAAAAAATATTGCTAGTAAGTTTTGTTTTGATTGGTTAAACGGTTCAGAGAAGAAGCCCTTTTAAACTTTTTTCTCATAGGGTCCTATGTTAAACAAAGTCTTGCGGTGGTGGCCATATTGGGTTTTTCCAATCCAAAAAAACACAAACTTGGCAAAGGTCCATCCAATGAACATTATGGCCAAGTCTGGTTTCAATTGGCCAAGTGGTTTCAGAGTAGAAGATTAAAATGTAAAAAGTTTACAGACGCCAACGACTACGACGACACCGACGGACGGAAAGTGACAACAATAGTTCACATGACCCTTTGGGTCAGGTGAGCTAAAGAGTAGAGGTTATTGTAAGTAAAGGCTGTATCACAAAGTATTAGTGTTGTTATCAACTGAGTTGGTAAGTACAGTTGTTTGTTGCATTAGATTCGTTTTGCTTATCAGCAGCCATATTAGAAACTAGAGGCTCCCAGGAGCCTGTATCGCTCACCTGAACCTGAAACCAAACAACCCTTTTTTATCCAGCTTTTCGTTGCTATAAGGAATTGCCCAACACTTCTGCAAAAATCATTAATTTTGACCTTTTAAGGGAAATAACTCAGATAAGGAGGAGCTTTTGATGCTTAGAGGGATAAGGGAGGTTCACTTCAAATTTGCTGTACCTGTAATACTTTTTTAACTATCAGTCGAAAACTCTCTCGACTCTCACCCCCCCCCCCCCTTTTCATTTTTTCTATTTTAAGCCAACATAGCTATGTAGGTGGTCAGGTGTCATGATTTGCAAAATTTTGGTAGAGGATGTCTAAAGATGATGTGTGCAATGTTTCAAAGCAGTCCTTTCATTGGTTAAAGAGATTTTTTTTTAAATCAAGTAAAATTGATTTAAAAAATGTTCAAGTAGAATAATTCCTAAACGGTTCATCAGACAATCTTGACCCTAAGTCATTTTTGTAGCCCTAATAGAGCAGAACAATTAAGCAATGCTAACTTTTTCTCTAGTTCTAATAAATTTCAAGATGTTGAGGCAAAAATGGCAAAAATCATCAATTTTGACAATTAAAGGGCAATAACTCCTACAAGGAGTCATCATACAACGACAATGACAGACGCCAAGTGATTGACTCAATTTTAGTATAGTTTTAAAGAAGACTTAGATGGTTCAGGCACATGTCAAGAAGGGATTAGAAAAATATTGCAAGAGTCTCCTCAAAATGGACACCAACACATGGCAAAAGGAATTGAGGAAGACTAAGGGAAACATGGCAAGGAACTGTCACCAAGTTCAAGGGCTTTGGAAAGACCTGGGGCGAAATGGAAAAGATTGCCAAAGACTGAGTTGCTTGGAGATCTCTGATTACTGCTTTATGCCCCTCCGGCCACGAAGAGAATAAGTTAGTAAGTAAGTTGGTATAGTGTTGTCATTTAACATAGAATAATGGCTAAAATGCCTTCTTTTTAGAAACTGCAAAACTATACTGTATGTAAATGTTGATTAAATTGTCCTTCACAACTTTTTGTTTTGTTTTGATGGGATATTGAACTAGCCATTCATTTATGTCGACATGGTATTTTGAACCGCGTCTATAACTAAAAACGCCATGATAATTTGAACCTCCTTTTATTTACTACAACAGACATAACAATTTCAAACAAAATATACCATGGCATTTTAACCCCTCCATGGAAACTTGAACTTCAAATGGAACTTACCTTAGTGTCACATTCTCTGGCATCCTGTAGCAATTTGAACAGTAATGAAAAGAATGTTTCCAAAAACTGAAAAATATCAAAGTCAAAAATTTTAATCAAAAATAGATTAAAGGTTTTCCTGCAGCTGAGAATTAAATGTTGACATTTCATTTTTTAGAAAGTCAAGTGTGTCTGTAAGACACAAATGGTACCCATGCCTGACTAGGGAAATGAAAGGTGTTACAACAGGCAGAAATATAAAGAAAAATTAATGAAAATCAAAATCCTTTGGTACTACACACTGCATTATGTGTAACAAACTATTTACATATGAATGCAGTAGCTCAAAAATTGAAGTATTAGATATCCAGACCAGACTATCTGTAAACAAACTAAGAATCAAGCGATTAGAAAATGAAAATCCTTTGGCCCTGCACACCTCTGTAATGTGTTCAAATATCCTACCAAATACAAAAGCTGTAAGAGAATAAAGCTGGACAAAAAATGTATTCCTATATGACCTGAACTTACTATCCAACTTTCTCAAATTTGATAAAAATTTAATGAAAAAAAAATCCTTTTGCCATGACCACATTATGCAAAATATAAATGTTGTAGCCCTTAAAGCTGATATTGATAAACAGGAAGTTGACAATTGGAAAGCTGAAGATCACGAGACTATTTTGAAGTTTTCTGGAATCTATTATTAGAAATATGTAGTAAGTGGTCGACCAAAGGTAGTTGTATTGGTGGTGTACATGATTTCAAGCTTGCTTGGACAGGTTGATGACAAATAGTCACAAAATTTAGAATTGTTTAGGGACAAAATATCTTCAATATCTTCAATGTGAATTAAAGATACAGGCCATGTTTGGTGGCATATTTAGATGATCCTGTTATGAACCACTTTTTGTATGGATTTGTGTGAAGTTTTGGTATCCAGTAAATGGAGGAGCATCACAAATCTTCAACTTTGATCAATGAGACCAAAGAATGGTAACACCCATTTATTATTTTCAAGAATATCCTCTTTTAAAAGCATAGCCAGTATGATTGCCATGTGAACTCTCCATGCCTAATTAATTTATTTAACACCCTATGTAAGGCCAACATTTTTTTACTGTTTGTTTTACGGGATTTTTTTTTTCAAAAAAATTGAGTCGGGGGGTCAAAATAAAAATAAAAATAAAATCCACTTTTTGGTAGAGTCGACAAAAAAAAATAAAATTGAAAATCGGTCAGCATATTTTTATTTTTTCAGTACACTTATTTTTGAGAAACTTTATTGCTATGATCGCAAATACTATTGACATAAGTTCAGTTAGTATAAACATCCATTGCTAAAATATTCATTTTATATCATATATTAAAGAATAAATCTAAATGATTTTTGTTTATTATGAAGTTCTTGTATACATCATAATATTTCTAACAATTTGTTATGAACATGTCATGTTTATCTGAGCAAAATTTTCAAAGAATATAGATAAACTAACATAACATTAAACCCAGAAATAATTTTCCTGTTCAGCACACTTCCACTTGGACAAAGTTGTGCTGATCAAAATTGCTTCATGGGCACCCATCTACAGAACTTTTCATGATGTCAATAATTACTATATACATCTGTATTCTTTCAAGTGCAGCTCATATGTTTATCAAAGAAAATTAGTAAAATACAATAAACTTCGAAAGACCTGACATTTGAAACCAATTAAGTTTTTTTTTGTCAAACAAATTATGATTTTTCATTATGGGCCGTTGTACTTTACTTTTCTTCGTTGTTCACTTCCGGTAATTAGTCACATCCGGTAAATAAACAAATGGCGCGTAATCCAGTTGAAAGACGTAAATCCTTTGAAAAATGTTAAATACGCATATTGTTTGCTGTTTTTATTGGAATTACACATTAACTGATAATTTGGTAGTCTGGGTGAATTATTTGGACACAATCATATGCAAGTATCTACTGTGAACCATCTGGCGACTTTAGGGAAATAAACAGGGCGACTTCGACTTCACTTTTGAGGCGCCGTAGGGCGACTTCAGGTCCCAGTAGGGCGACAAACCACTTCGCCCAGTGTAGTGAGCTCTGATAGATCGTGGGTAATTTTATTTTGCAAGGAAGGGAATTCAAGTCGGCGGAGAGAAGAAAAATAAAAGAAAAATTTGATTCTTTTATTTTTATTTCATTTGGCCAGAAATTAGGGTCTGCACTCCCGTAAAACATAAAATATAAAAATGTTGGCCTAATGTTTATTTAATAATGTTGTTAGGGGCCTTATCTGCTGGCACAACATATTTGTCAATAATGTAATAGTTTCTTTCTATCGATCTACAAAAGTTTGGAATAAAAGTCAAATGCAATTAAAACATCAGAAAAATGGTTATGAAGAGGAAATAACTTTTTATAAGTACATGTAGTCAAATCACAATAACAGTCATGTTGACTGTTGATGTTGAACCAAGTCCTGTGGTGGTGGCCATTTTGAATTTCCAATTGTCATAAAAAACATAAACTTTATAAAGGACCACCCAAACAATATTGCTAAAAAGTTTTCTTTACATTGGTTAACCAGTTTCAGAGAAGAAGCCTTTTAACTTTCCCCATATGGTCGTATGTTTAAGTAAGTCCTGCAGTGGTGGCCATTTTGAATTTCCTATTGGGATATAAAAAACATAAACTTTATAAAGAACCATCCAAATAATACTGCTAGTAAGTTTTGTTTCCATTGGTTGACCCGTTTCAGAGAAGAAGCCTTTTAAACTTTTTACCATAGGGTCCAATGTTAAACTAAGTCCTGTGTTGGTGGCCATATTGAATTTCCAATTATCATAAAAAACCCAAACTTTATAGAGGACCATCCAAACAATATTGCTAGTAAGTTTTTGTTTCCATTGGTTAACCGGTTTCAGAGAAGAAGCCTTTTCAAACTTTTTCCCATAGGGTCCTATGTTAAACTAAGTCCTGCTGTGGCAGCAATTTTAAATTTCCAGTTGGAATAGAAAACATAAACTTTATAAAGGACCATCCAAACAATATTGCTAGTAAGTTTTTTTTTGATTGGTTAAACAGTTTCAGAGAAGAAGCCCTTTTCCTAAGGGTCCTATATTAAACAAAGTCTTGCAGTGGTGGCTATATTGGTTTTCCAATCCAAAAAAAACCACAAACTTTGTAAAGGTCCATCCAATGAACATTATGGTCAAGTTTGGTTTCAATTGACAGTGGTTTCAGAGAAGATTAAAATGTAAAAAGTTTACAGACGCTGACGACAACAACGAGGACAACAGCGACATATGCAAAGTGATAACAATAGCTGACATGACTCTTTGGGTGAGGTGACCTAAAAATGTAGGAGTTGATTACACAAAATAGTTACCTTTTTCTGCAAATTATGAAAATCCTGAAACAATTACATAATAGCATGTGCATAACTTCAATACATGTGCAATCTTTCTGTGAAGTTTCAGAGATCTGGAGTGAAAACTGTAGGAGGAGTTGATTTCACAAATAGGTACTGTCTTCTGAAATGTCCTGAAAAATGACTAAGTTCCCATGTCTGGAAAATTAGGAAAAAAATCCTGGAACAATTTTAATCTGTGAAGAGATCTGGGGTGAAAACTGTAGGAGGAGTCGATTTCACAAATAGGTACTGTCTTCTGAAATGTCCTGAAAAATGACTAAATTCCCATGTCTGGCAAATTAGGAAAAAAATCCTGGAACAATTCCATAATAACAGGTGCACAACTTCAATACATGTGCAATACTTCTGTGAAGTTCTAGAGATCTGGGTTGTAAACTGTAGGAGTTGATTATACAAAAGAGGCACCCTATGTTCCCCACCGGCCCGCCAAACTGCCCACTTGACATCTCCATACTATAACCCGGGTTTGCACTTAATGCAACCTGGCCAAAAATTGTATTTAAAGGACAATAATTCCAATAAGGAGTGGTCAGACATTGTCTTTCTGATTATTGCTGTAATTTTCTATACTGATCTAGCTTTTTATGTTATATGGTAAAACTAAAAAGTGTCAGATTTCATAATATATGGGCAACAAGTCCTATGGGAGTCATCATACACCTTTGGATTTATAGGCAAATATGTAGAGCTTCAGCTGTTCTTGTTTTTTTGAGATATTGACCAAAAACATGTGTTGAACCCTTGATTTAAATATAATTGGTCATGTTTGTCCATGGATTAACTGTTTATAAAAAATGGTAAAGTAGTTTCAGAGGAAAAGATTTTTAAAATTTAACCACTGATAAAGAGATGTGATGGACGACAGAGTCCAGTAGAGCTCAACATAAATGTCTCCAAAGGACAATGGAGCAAACTAAAATCAATCAATTACAATTGAATCTGTGTTTATAGGTCTCAAAAAACATTTCAAAACTGCAAATGATTTGATATAGGCTTTCTACAGTTATCATGCATTTTGCTTTTTTCCAATAAAAAGTGAAGATGTTAATTCCAAGATACATTTTATTATTTAAACACTGAAGTAAAAGAAGAGGTAATAAGGAAAATGCAATAATTATACTTACTGGCAGAAACTGACTGATGTTAAATTCAAAATCATCAACTGGTAAACATGTTAAGGAAATATAACAACTGCTCATCAGTAGAATATTAAACTGGAAAAAGCCTCACAAATACACACCTATGTTAAAATTGTGTTTGATTCTTTCAATTTTACCACTTTTAGCAATCTTCTAGCTATATAATTGCTACAATTTTTATTGGAGTAAGAGCACCTGAAGAAAACTCTCAACCTTCAGCAGGAAAACTAGCAATTCTTGTCAATCATAGCTAGATTTGAGTACATCTGGACAAAATAGGCTCAAATTCACAATCTGACACACCTGAGACCAAATCAGATAAATAATTACTAAGACCCCTGGGACACCAACGACCCTTAAAGACACAGTGTCAAGGAACAATAAAAAAAGTAACTAAGTGTACCTGGTATGAAAAAGGATATCAGTCTTAAGTGTTTGTGCTGATTCTAATCTGACAACAAAATCTTCATTTGAATTAAGTAATGGAACCAAAGCCTGATATAATGTAGGTCGCAAGTTAGGAGACATCTTAACTCCAACCCACTGTGCACACAACCATACAACTCGCCTCCTAATTATCCTGTAACTGATACAAAATAGAAATGATTGTTAAATATTGCCTACTGTACTGTGTAAACTGTTTTTCAGGTATTAAAAATCTCAGAATCTGTCCATGGGACACAGATGCCCCCGCTAAATGAAGTCCCAAACAGGAAGTAGTTGTCTGACAGGTCTGAAAGTCGCTTAGAAAGAACAACTTGTGATACTGAACCACCATGCAAAATTTCAAATTGTTCTCAAGTAATGTTTCTGAGAAAAACTTGACAGAAATTCGTACAGACGTACATATGTACGAACTTACACGAGTAAAACTTAATCCCCCCCAACATGTCATCACGGGGCAGAAAAAAATTAAATTATATTGCCAGATTTTTCACTCATAAATATAGATTAATGGTTGTCTTATTTCCAAGATCAAAATCATCTATGAACCACTTGAAGTGAGATGCTTAATTAGAATGAGAAAAGAAAACTAGCATCATTCTGTTTATACAACTTTGTAACAATTGTGCCGTAATGACCTCAATTCGTCACTTCCGGCTGTTCTCTCATGGGAAATCAATATAGTACCAGTATAATAAACTACAGTAAAAAAACCTGTGAGCAATGCTCACCATTGATACCCCCTGCTTCACAATAACTTTAAAAATTCAGGTGTTCTTAATTATGAAATTGAAACTTATCTAGTTAAATGTGAAGGCGAAGTTGCAGATAAAACATGTAACCCTCCCCAATCCCCAAAGAATGCCATCCCCTATGTCAATGACAAAGTCCATGTTTTTCTAAGGGAAACCTCCAATAATATTCTGATCAAAATGTTTAATATCCAGTGCACAACAGCAATATGTGACCAAGATTCTGTGTAAGTTTCAACAAATTCCATTCAGAGGTGTAGGAGGAGTTGCAAATAAAAGATGGGTATCCTCTTATGTCCATGACAAAGTCCATGTTTTTCTATGGGAAACCCCAAATATCATCCCGATCAAAATGTTAAATATCTCCTGCACAATGGCACTATGTGACATGAATTCTGTATAAGTTTCAACAAATTCCATTCAGTGGAGTAGGAATGAGTTGCGCATACGAGATGGGTATCCCCTTATGTCAATGACAGTCCATGTTTTTCTATGGGAAACCCCAAATATCATTCCGATCAAAATAATAAATATCTCCTGCACAATGGCACTATGTGACAAGGATTCTGTATAACTTTCAACAAATTCCATTCAGTGGTGTGGTAGGAGTTGCACATAAGAGATGAGGACCCCCTTAGGTCAATGACAAAGTTCAAATATCATATCGATCAAAATGTTTAATATCTCCTTCAAAATGGCACTATGTGGCAAGGATTCTGTGTTTGTTTCATTAAATTCCATTCAGTGGTGTAGGAGGAGTTAAACATAAAAGATAGGGACCCCCTTAGGTCAATGACAAAGTCCATGTTTTTCTATTGGAAACCCCAAATATCATTCCGATCAAAATGTTAAATATCTCCTGCACAATGGCACTATGTGACAAAGATTCTGTGTAAGTTCCATCAAATACCATTCAGTGGTGTAGGAGGAGTTGCAAATAAGAGAAAGTGTAACGGACGGACAGACGGATGGACGGACACCATAAACACTATATACCCCCCGCTTGAAAAGCGGGGGGTATAATAAATATTATGTACACTGTATGTATATCCATATCATGATTGAAGAGTGAAGCGATCAAATGAAAACTGAACAAAATAGCAATAAACTATTAAATTGTCCACATAATCATCAATTGTTGCGGAACAATAATGTGGAGTAATAAGTAACAATGTGGTATAAGCTAATTTCAGAGAAGAAACTTTTTAAAAATTCTTCCCATAGGATCCCATTAAATTAAATCCTGCAGTGTCAGCCATTTTTAATTTCAAATTGGCATTTAAAAGTATAAACCTTATAGAGGACCACTCAATGAATACTGGTGATAAATTTAGTTTCAATTGGTTAAGCGATATAAGAGAAGAAGCCTTTTAAACTGTTTTTCCCCCTTAGAGTTTAGTGTTAAGCTGTATTGGGGTAGACAGTAGAGGACATTATGTTTTTCGATTTGGAAAAAAACCACAAACATTATTGAGGACCATCCGAAAAATTGTGCTTATAAGTTTTATTTTAATTTGTTCACTGGTTTCAGAGAAAAAGCTTTTTAAAATACTTTCCATTATGTAAAACTAAGTCCAGCAATGGTGGCCATATTGAATTTAAGATTCACATAAAAAATAACTAAATGGAGCACCATCTAATGGATACTGGAGATAAGTCTTGTTTCAATTGTTTAACCAATTTCAGAGAAGAGCCTTTTTAATTTTTTTTTCATTAGATTCTGATGTTCAACTAAAGTCCTTTGCTGAAGGCCATTTTGAAGTACTGATTGGCATAGAGAGTAAACTTTATAGAGGTCCATCTAATGACTACTGGCATTTAAGTTTTGTTTCAACTAGGTTCAGAGAAAAAGTCTTAAATCTATTTCTCATATAGTGGTATATGTTAAACTATGTCTTGCGGTGGCTGCCATTAAAAGTTCCAACTAGCCCAACTCAAAAACGTCACGTGGAATTATGCTGAAAATTCAACAGCTATGCGAAGTTTTAACAAAATCTGTTTTTCATGTAATCTTTCGAAAAAAACCAATTTTTGCTATTTTTTTGTAATTGGCCTTACTCAAAAAACCAGAGGCTCTTAAGAGCCTGTATCGCTCACCTGATTTTATAGGCAATGAAGATGGCATTAAAGTAAGTCCTGTTATTTTAAATAAACTTCAAATAGGACCATCCAAACAATATTACTAGAAAGCTTTCATTGGTTTCATTGGTTAACCCGTTGTATAGAGAAGATTTTTTTTATTTGCCATTGGGTCCTATGTTAAACTAAGTCCTGCGGCGGTGGCGGCCATTTTGAATTTCCAATTGCCATAAAAAACATAAACTTTATAAAGGACCATCCAAACAATATTGCTAGTAAGTTTTTGTTTCCATTGATTAACCAGTTTCAGAGAAGAAGCCTTTAAAAGCTTTTTTCCATAGGGTCCTATGTTAAACTAAGTCCTGCGGTAGCGGCCATTTTGAATTTCCAATTGCCATAAAAAACATAAACTTTATAGAGGACCATCCAAACAATATTGCTAGTAAGTTTCTGTTTCCATTGATTAACCGGTTTAAGAGAAAAAGCCTTTAAAAGCTTTTTTCCATAGGGTCCTATGTTAAACTAAGTCCTGCGGTAGCGGCCATTTTGAATTTCCAATTGCCATAAAAAACATAAACTTTATAGAGGACCATCCAAACAATATTGCTAGTAAGTTTTTGTTTCCATTCATTAACCGGTTTCAGAGAAAAAGCCTTTAAAAACTTTTTCCCATAGGGTCCCATGTTAAACTAAGTCCTGCGGTAGCGGCCATTTTGAATTTCCAATTGCCATAAAAAACATAAACTTTATAGAGGACCATCCAAACAATAGTGCTAGTAAGTTTTTGTTTCCATTGATTAACCAGTTTCAGAGAAAAAGCCTTTAAAAACTTTTTCCCTTAGGGTCCTATGTTAAACTAAGTCCTGCGGTAGCGGCCATTTTGAATTTCCAATTGCCATAAAAAACATAAACTTTATAGAGGACCATCCAAACAGTATTGCTAGTAAGTTTTGTTTTGATTGGTTAAACGGTTTCAGAGAAGAAGCCCTTTTACACTTTTTTCTCATAGGGTCGAATGTTAAACCAAGTCCTGCGGTGGTGGCCATT
The DNA here is from genome assembly GCA_944474755.1 of Limnoperna fortunei. NCBI lineage: Eukaryota > Metazoa > Mollusca > Bivalvia > Mytilida > Modiolidae > Limnoperna > Limnoperna fortunei. The sequence goes on from OX104116.1 coordinate 53,328,359, forward strand.
TTGAATTTCCGATTGGGATAAAAAAAACATTAACTTTATAGAGGACCATCCAAACAATATTGCTAGTAAGTTTTCTTTCCATTGGTTGACCGGTTTCAGAAAAGAAGCCTTTCAAACTTTTTCCCATAGGGTCCTATGTTAAATTAAGTCCTTCGGTGGCAGCCATTTTGAATTTCCAATTGCCATAAAAAACACAAACTTTATAGAGGACCATCCAAACAATATTGCTAGTAAGTTTTTGTTTCCATTGATTAACCGGTTTCAGAGAAGAAGCCTTTTAAAACTTTTTCCCATAGGGTTCTATGTTAAACTAAGTCCTGCGGTGGCCGCCATTTTGAATTTCCAATTCCCATCAAAAACACAAACTTTATAGAGGACCATCCAAACAATATTGCTAGTAAGTTTTGTTTTGATTGGTTAAACGGTTTCAGAGAAGAAGCCCTTTTTAACTTTTTTCCCATAGGGCCCTATGTTAAACTAAGTCTTGAGGTGGCGGCCATATTGGTTTACCAATCAAAATAAAAAACACAAACTTTGTAAAGGTCCATCCAATGAACATTATGGCCAAGTTTAGTTTCAATTGGCCAAGTGGTTTCAGAGAAGAAGATTAAAATGTAAAAAGTTTACAGACGCCGCCGCCGCCGACGACGACGACGACGACGCTGACTGACGCAAAGTGATAACAATAGCTAAAAAGGAGTGTGCTGAAAATTGAACTTTAACTTAATTTTATAGTACTTAACAGCTGTGCAATGTTTTAACAAAATTTGTTTACTGTTGAACAAAAAAAAATGTTTAATGGCCTGAATTTGTCTTTTTTGTTTGATGGTGTTTAACACCACTTTCACCGATTTTTCCGCTATATCTTGGCGTCCATTTTTTATTGCGGGAGGAAGCCGGAGTACCAGGTGAAAACCCCGACCAATTGGCCTTAGTCGAAAAATACTAATTGGATTGTGCCAAAAATTGAACTTGATTTTGATTTTATAGTACTTAACAACTTTGCACAGTTTAAACAAAATATGTTGGCATGTTTTCAAGTTATCATCTGGAAACCACCAACAAGTGCCATATGCCACAAAACAGCCTGTTGTGGTAAATGGTTGCAAAAGTTGAACAGAGAGGTGGATACAATTTTTTTGTATTAAGTTACAGGAAGCCTTATGACCCAAATGAATTTGATAACCAGCCAATTTCATACCAAAAAATTATGGGGTGTTTGCAAAGGTGTAAATCATATCATAGGAACCATGTACTACTGCATTCGATAACCAGCCACATTAATAGTAAATTACAGGGCATTTAAATCATAGGAACCCTTATTACCATAATGAACTTAATAGCCAGCCAATTTAATACCTTTTAGCGGGACATTTGCAAGTTCTATGAATTAATGTTTGAAACATATAATGAATACATAGAGAACAGATAGGTCCATTTGTGAACAACAATTGTTTTAATATATATATTTATGTTGAAACATGATTTTACACAGTTTGACTCAATGACATGGCTCACTTTATACTATTTACATAACAAAAATTTTTTTCTAATTTCAGATAACTGTTTGAGACAGAGAACAAACAAGGCAAATTTGCCATTATTTTTATAAAGTGGCTGAAACAATTTGGCTTCTTATCAATCTTGGAAGAGATATTATTCCCATAAATTTTTTTCAAAGATTCACAAAGATTTGACAACTGTTTGAGATTGAGAGTGGACAAGGTAAATTGGCCACTTTTTAAATAAATATAGGGCCATAACTCTGAAGTGGCTGAAGCAATTTCGCTGGTTATCAATCTTGGTTGAGATATTATGCCCATAAATATTTTCCCTAAGTTTCATAAAGATTAGACAACAACTGTTCCAGTAAAAGAGCGGAAAAGGAGAATTTTCCATTTTTTTGTAAAGGGCCATAACTCTTAAGTGGCTGAAGTGATTTGGATGGTTATCAAACTTGGCCTTTGATCCACCTAATAATAAACTATATACAAAAGTTTCATTGAAATTAAATGCAAACTTTTTTAGTTATAGTCTGGACACATCTTTTTTGTAAAAATTTCTAACATCTTTAAGCAACTGTGACCTTAGAACTAATAATCATGAGGGTAGCAATTTAGTGCCAGTACTTGTAATGTAGCAGAGCAGGAGTAAATCACTCCCAGCACTTTGATGTCCACAAGTAGTCATATACATAATCAGCCATTGTCAATTTTGATATCTTTCGACAGTGTCACCATTTTTTATTGGTTTCGTGTTTAAGATTGATGATTATTAATACGTGATGATCATTTTTGCGATTTTTAATTAACCGCTGTGCATTGTGTATTAATTGACTTCATGTCTCTGTATAATTATGTTTACTACATGAAAAACATTGAGGACTTTCAAAATTGTGTGTTGCACCTTGGGAAGATGTTATATATGTAAATTACTAGATTCTTACCATGGAATGGTTGTTACAGTATGCAAATTAGAACGATTTTACAAAAATGAAATCACATTATCCATAGATGGAGCAAGGAATCTGTGAGCTACTGCTCACTCAGTATATACTATTCACGTCTCTTTATGTTAGTGGTCAATGGAAGAAAATTGCCGTTAGCTGGTAAACAGGAAGTAGATATGCAACAGACCTGAAATCAGTACTCACAATGTAGGACCAAACAGTTACAGCCATCTTGAATTTTTTATCAAAACAAGAAACATGTGAGCTACTGCTCAGTATACACTGCTATTCACAACTCTTTATAATGACTAATTTGATGTCAGTAAACAGGAAGTAGATACGCAACTGAAATTGGTACTTGAGATATAGGACCACATGTTTCATATAAAATTTCAATTGGTTGTGATAAGTAGTTGCTGAGACTACTGTAACGTTACGAAAGTTTTCTTCCATTGACCACTAATGTTGAAAATTGACTTAGTCTGTAAACAGAAGTAGATATGCGACAGACCTGAAATTGGTAATTTGCAATATAGGACCACATGGTAAGGTAAATTTCAAATGATTGTGATAAGTAGTTGCTGAGAAAACTGTTACGAAATTTATGTTGTGGACAGAAGGACAGAGGTAAACCAGTTTACCCCCTCTTCTTCCAAGTGGAAGTAAAATAAGCATGCATAAACTTTTGAGAACACCATCCGATAAACATTCACATACATTATGACATCAATCTGTTTGCAGTTTCAGAAAAGAAGGCATTTGAAAATTATTTTTATATAGTCCTCACTGTCCTCTGTTAAACTGAGTCTGTAATGCTAATGGTGGCCATTTTTTACTTTCTTATTATCATAACAAAATTTGTAGAGGACCATTGGATAAATATTCCTTATAACTTTTGTTTCTTTTGGTTAGCTGGTTTCAGAGGAGAGGTCTTTTCTACATTTTTCCCATAGTCTCCCATGTTTAACTATGTCTTGCTGGGGTGACCATTTTGAATTGCTGTTTGGCAAAACACATAAACTTAATGAAGACCATCCAATAAAACTGGTGACAAGTTTTGTTTCAATTGGATAACACATTTAAGACAAGAAGCTTTTTCCAACTTTTTTCCATAGTGTCCTAGTTTAAAAGTCCTACGTTGGTAGCCATTCTGAATTTTCAATTGGCATAAAAAACAGACTTTATAGTTTCAGAGGAGAAGCCTTTTAAAAGTTTTTCCCCAAAAGGTCCTATGTTAAACTAAGTCCTGTGGTGGTGGCCATTTTGAATTTCCTATTGGCATAAAACATAAACTTTATAGAGGTCCATCTAAACAATATTGCCAATAAGTTTTGTTGTGATTAGTTAACTGATTTCATAGAAGCCTTTTTATCTTTTTTTTCTATAGGGTCCTATGTTAAACTAAGTCTTGCGGTGGCAACCATATTGGTTTTCCATTCAGTAAATGCAATGAAGATTCTGATGAAGTTTGGTTTCAATTGGCCTATTAGTATCAAAGTCGAAGAATGAAATATAAAAAGTTTACAGATACCTGCCATCCCCGACAACGGATGCTAAGTGATGACAATAGCTCATGACACTTGGTCCAGGTGAGCTAAAAATAAAGAGTTGCAGATTGCTATCGCTCAGTCCGGATTGTCAGTCTGATCTGCTAGTTCTAGAAAAAGATTATAGTAATGAATGTAATATTATCTGCAGTTAATGTGTTGCTAATAGTCTACAATTTCAAAGTACAATTTTCATTTGGGTGTTAAATTTATTTAGCTGTTGTATTCACATTTTTGGTTTCAACTGCTACTTACTTTATATGCTTATTTTGTAGTTCAACAAGTAAATGATTAGTGAACCAATCATCAAAACTAATGTCATCAAACAAATCAAAAGCTGACAGTCCAACAGCATTATACACTGAAATAAATCAACATTCTCAGAAAAACAATATTGCTTTCATCTATTTGTTAGTTTGTTCCATGGTGGTAAAACCATATCATCTACAAATGGAAAGCAAAATGGTGATATCAATTAATGTAATCAAGCGTGGAAAAAAATCATTGTGATAACTGAAGTTTTAAAAGGAGAACTTTTTATTAATTTAGTTAAATTACTGTAGACCAGTAAAAGTTCTAAATCACCTGAACTTAGCCATAAAGAAAAAGATACTGCCATGGCTGTTGGTTTACAATTCATTCTAGAACATTAATGGGTAGCAGAATCTGCAATACAAACATTTTTTTTGTTCTGAAAGGTGACCATCTTGGTTGAAGGCATGACAATAATGTAAACAATAAATATATAATTTGACAACTGATACCTTAAATTGAAGGTATAATTAGCTCATGCCAGCATTGGACAGGGATCTATACAGAAAGATGAAACTAAAGGCCTAAAACAAGATAAGATTAGATTGATTCTCAAATTATAACTTAATATATTATTTTATATTTCTACAAAATAAAGAAAATGATGTTTTGTATGCAATTCAAAACAATCAATTACTTTTACTACAATTAGTATAAACTTCAATGACAAAACAGGGCAGGAGAACAAATAAAATGTCTGATTTTATTAAAAACAATTCCTTATAAACATTTAACTATGTGAACTTTAGTGTAAGCTTTATTTCTTATCATTTAGTTATATGCCTAATTTTATTATCAGCCTGTATGTTAACCATAAACTCAACTGTATATATTTGTATATAACATACCAGCATCTTTTCTTAGAACTGCTACAATATCATCAGCATCAATCGAGAGTTGCATCTGCTGAACCATTTTTATTAAAACTGGAGCAAGCGACATTCTGTTTTCTTTAAACAAGGCAAGAAATAACGATTCGGTACACGGCTACAATGAAATTAGTTACAAATTAAACAATAATGATGTCTCATCCCCCCCCCCCTTGTTCCCAAGATCTCTGAAGAATTTCTGGAAAAACAGTTCAAAGATCTATAACTCCCACAAAAGTTTTTGACAATAACAATTTAGTGGTAATATGCATATCTACATATGGTGTACTTGTTACATAGCAAGTTTCCTAACATTCGGTTGAGTAGTTTCAGAGGATTTAAGCAGATTAACAGATGGAAAAGATAAAAACAATATGTCTTCCCATTGTTGGATTGTTTTAAAAGCCTTCTTTTCCAAAACAACAAAACACCAAGGTGGGGGAGACATAACTAGCAGCTTATTGCTCATAAAACTAAACAAACCAAAGATTATCAAGAGTCCAGTTATCTATGTTTCCAAGCAATAAAAACCTCAACTTTGTTAAAGCCTACTTTATATTTTATAAAAATTCCATTAAAATACGGCTTAACCAACACTGTTGGAAAAGAAGTCATATAAAACAATGCTAACTAACTGATACCCCGCTTTCAAAATACCCCAAATATCGTCCCAATCAAATACAGGTGCACAATGGCACTATGTGACAAAGATTCTGTGATAGTTTTATCAAATTTCCTTAAGTTGGTAAGCAGAGTTGCAACTAAGAGAACACTACCTCATTATATTAATCACTAAGTCCATGTTTTGATATGGTAAACCCCCAAATATCATTCGGATCAAAACATGAAATCTCAGGTGCACAATGGCACTATGTGACAGATTCTGTGTAATGAAACCCCATAACTACATATCCCCTGCTTAGCAGGGGTAATAAAAAGGAGGCTTATAACCTCCTCCCTTTCACACTGATACCCTTACCCGTGAAGCGTTTTCTCGGCTACAACATGAAAAATAACCCTAATAAAATAGGCGTTTTTAATGCCACAGTAATAAACAAGGTATCAAATAAAAGCTCTTAATCTCACCTTTTGTGTATGTAAAAAGATTATTTATTTGTTGTGTGGTTTGTCCATAGTTTTAATTAGAACACGATGAATGCTACCTGAATTTTGTTTGCTAGCATTACGGTAAAATGCGCCAACCCAAATGTTGCAAATAAACTTTGATTTCTCCCGTAGTCAACATTTAATTAGCATGAAATTAGGTTAATATTTATGCTACAGCTTTTTTGATCTATTGATATCAAAAACAATTTCCAGAGTTCATTACAGTTGTAGAAATCTTTTATGCATCAAGAACACTTTAGGACATAGCCATCATGCAAATTTTCAGTGTAATTTTGGTAATGTTAAAAATTATACCAGATGCAGGTCCAAATAGGAAAAACTAAATTGGCAGGATAACTCAATGGATTATTTACTTTACAAAACTGCAAAGACGGAAAAACTGATGCCCTATATTAAAAGTCATGAGCACTGAACTGATCAATATTTTACAATTGCACTTGAGTGAGATCAATATGAGGTTTATGGAGCAGGGTAGAAAAATATTGATCGAGATGAAGCCGAGTTCAATATTGTTGTAACTTGCTCCATAAAACCTCATATTGATCAACATCAAGTGTATTAAATGTTTTATTACATAATATTGAGACATGCAATTGGAATAGATACAGATAAAAAACTTTTTTACTATACTTTATTTTCAGTTAAATTTGCATTAACTCCTTATCAGATCAATAATTTAATATAACAAGAAGAATCCAACAATATTTGTTTATTTAATAGTTCTTTCTGGTTAAGATGATAAGCAAAACACCCATCCTGCTCAATAAAAAACCATATTGCACTCTCCTGATTTGATTGGCCATTGTATCTTCCAAATGATAATATGATAGCCAAATCAAATTTATTCAGTTTTTGGTGCTGATTAGAACTTCAACATAGGTGCCGGTGAATACATCCAAAACATCTTTAAAAATCAAATCATGAGGAAATCACAAGCCAGGCGACTGTTTCACTAAGCTGTTGTATATCATAAGTCTATGATTATACTTACAATTTTCCTACGTGCACGTAAACGACAGTTTCACCAAAGCAGTCATAAACGTTAGTCTTAAGTGTTGCGACTTATGACTAAGAAATGGAACTCTATAACGTTGGCGGTAAGGCGTCTGTAACAACCCAGTGGTAACTGACCATTGGGAGATGAAACGTTCCCCCTCCCTCGCCAACTTTACAAGTAAAAAATAAATGCGCTGTTAAATATAATCTCATCATAGACTGATCCTGGCCATTTACAGACGATGTTTGTGAATCTATATATATAACGGTTTACAATTACAATTTTCTAAATGTTTATACACACATTTAAAAGCACTTAATGTTTGCTGGATATTTCGAATGGTTTATTTTAAACATTTTAGTAGACAAACTTTTGTAATGTTGGAAACGTTCACTTGGTCTAATGGGACTCAGTGTTAGAAAACATCCATTTTATGTGGAATGATTTGACCTTCAGGAAAAATACACATGCTAATTACTTTGAAATTATAAATATTTAAAGTTTCATATTTTCCAACATTTATTACGCAATTCACAACTCATGATTTTTGTTTTATAGACAAATCAAGCTTTGAAGTTTAATCCAGGAATCATCGTACGAAACAAACAAAATCATCCACTGTGGTAAGAGTGTCTGAACATTTATTTTAAATGGAACAATTTTAAATTTTAGGCAATTCTAGCGCCATTCTGAACTACAAGTTTCAAAAATGACAGGCTGTCTGTCATCTGTATTAGTATGCTGCTGAAGCTGACTAAAAAATTGAAGAGTGTGTCCATGGGACACGGATGCCCCCGCTAAATGAAGTCCCAAACAGGAAGTAGTTGTCCGACAGGTCTGAAAGTCGCTTAGGACGTACAACTTGTGATACTGAACCACCCTGCCAAATTTCAAATTGTGCTGATGTACGGTTTCTGAGAAAAGCTTGACGGAAATTTTCATACTCATGTTAACACATTTTCATATCGGCCCAGTCGCAAACAGGAAGTAGTTGTGCGACAGGTCTGAAAGTCGCTTAGGACGTACAACTTGTGATACTGAACCACCCTGCCAAATTTCAAATTGTGCTGATGTACGGTTTCTGAGAAAAGCTTGACAGAAATTTTCATACTCATGTTAACACATTTTCATATCAGCCCAGTCGCAAACAGGAAGTAGTTGTCCGACAGGTCTGAAAGTCGCTTAGGACGTACAACTTGTGATACTGAACCACCCTGCCAAATTTCAAATTGTTCTGATGTACGTTTTCTGAGAAAAGCTTGACGGAAATTTTCATACTCATGTTAACACATTTTCATATCGGCCCAGTCGCAAACAGGAAGTAGTTGTCCGACAGGTCTGAAAGTCGCTTAGGACGTACAACTTGTGATACTGAACCACCCTGCCAAATTTCAAATTGTTCTGATGTACGGTTTCTGAGAAAAGCTTGACGGAAATTTTCATACTCATGTTAACACATTTTCATATCGGCCCAGTCGCAAACAGGAAGTAGTTGTGAGACAGGTCTGAAAGTCGCTTAGGACGTACAACTTGTGATACTGAACCACACTGCCAAATTTCAAATTGTTCTAATGTACCGTTTCCGAGAAAAGCTTGACGGAAATTTGTACATACAGACGGACGTATTTACGTACAAATGAAGTCCCAAACAGGAAGTAGTTGTCCGACAGGTCTGAAATTCGCTTAGGGCGTACAACTTGTGATACTGAACCACTCTGCCAAATTTAAAATTGTTCTCATGTACGGTTTCTGAGAAAAGCTTGACGGAAATTTGTACATACAGACGGACGTATTTACGTACAAATGAAGTCCCAAACAGGAAGTAGTTGTCCGACAGGTCTGAAATTCAGTTAGGACGTACAACTTGTGATACTGAACCACTCTGCCAAATTTAAAATTGTTCTCATGTACGGTTTCTGAGAAAAGCTTGACGGAAATTTGTTCGGACGTACGTACGGACGGACGGACATGAGTAAAACTTAATGCCCCCCGACATGTCGTCGCGGGGGCATAAAAATATTTTGATTCTCAATGACATAACAATACTTTTTTGTGTTCCGACGTCCATGAAGTGTAATGAAAATTGGTTCAAATAAGATAATGAAACCAACAGGATACATGTAGTTATGCAGACTTTTTAGACGCTATAATCAAATGCGTTACTCAAAGAGGCATCTACATTTGCCTGGGCATTTATAGCATGAAAACCTTTCCTGCAAGCAAAGTTAGCCAGGTCATCTATAGGAGCAATAATTGGAATGAGGGTCCGACCTACAACACCAATTACGTTTGGGAAGCTAGATATGTTAAAAAAATCCTTCTATATTTGTAAAACCTGTGTTGAAATATAATATTATTTAATCTTTTGCAAATAGAAGTCTTCACATCTTCCAGGGCACGGGAAACACTGGATTTTGAACATCCATGGAGATTGCCACATATAGAAAAGAATGAACCAATATAGCCAATATAGCGAAGACTAACACCTGAAGTATGTTGCGAAAAGTAATAGCCGTGCTGTTTTTGTCAAATACCAATTGCCGCAAGATATACATCACGGGACTCATTTGTGGTGCAGCATTACCATGTGATGTAAAATTAACAAGGATTAATAATATTTTTGATGTCTACTGTCTGTAACACAATTTCAAAGCATTATATGCATAATATGCAGAGCAGTCGACACAAACTGAGTTAGCATAATCTGCAACCACTAGTTTATCGCCACTAGTCAATACAAAATGCAAACAATTACAGGAAGCATGGTGTCAACAGAGCCATAGAATCACACAATTAATATACTGAATATTGAATTAAATACATGTAATAGGTGTATTTGGGTTTATGGTGAGCTGTAATGCCAGTGTAAGACATTGATCAGACGTGAACATGCAGTAAATTATTAACAGGGGAACAACTGTGTGTTGCTATGCATTGTAACTTTTTTAATGAATATTATATAGCAGAGAAATCGGGAAACCCTAATCATATCAAAAGACATTTATTTACTGTGCACGGATGTATCTAAATTAAATGCACCCTTGATGACATCATCACAATATTATTTACTCTAAGGAAAGTGAAAGTAGATACAATGTAAAGCATATTGGTAAATCTGATGACTTATTTCACACTCGTGTAATCAATATCCACCCCTATTATATCGCATAGGGTATATATTGGTTCTCTTGGCATTCTGTAGCCTTATATGACTTAAATGTCGCATAGAAAGTCTAGTGGGTTGGTATGGTGGCGAAATATTCTTTATCTTTTCATCTTGAATGACACAGCAAACAACGCAGTCATTTTTGTAAAGTGCGTGTTCGTGTACGATTTAGATGTTTGATGTTTGAAATGATCTACACATGTCAAACTCAAAGAAGAAACAAATTACAGCTTCGACTCTTATTTCACACTCATAAAGCAAACTGTAGACTTGAGTTCAAAGTTCAAGGTTATCAACCATGGTACATGACACATCACCTTCAATGATATATATCAAAAGCCTACCTCAAAAGAGAAACTAAATGAAAAGTATGACCCTGTAGCTGATATGCAAAGATTAAACCCTGTTATAAAACCTTTAACATTGTAGTTTACATAATTGACATGTTTGGCAAATGTTCTTTTTTGAAATTAACTTTATTGTTTTTATTGAAGCTTTGCTGCTGATTTATTCTATTAGCAGATCTGTGTTTCCAGCCAGTATATTATGGCGTATAGATACATAACACAATGCAAAGTCATTTAGAATAAGTCAGCTTTAATCCAGCCCTGTACTGTACCAAGGGCTGCATGGACTCTCTTGGATAATATGTAATAACAGATATCAGTGAGAAGGTATCCATCTCTGTGGGCCCCACCAACCTTAAGGTAAAGGTCATCAACCATTGATATTATCTATCCATATTCCAAATATAAAAAACCTACCTCAATAGATTAAAAAATTACAGCCCTTGACATGAATTTGTCATTCAGAAAGCAAGTGTTCCCTTAAGGTCAAAGTTCAAGGTCAAAGGTCTACAACCACAGCATGTGACACATCTCCTTGATAATATCTACCCACATTCCAAATATCAAAAGCCTACCTCAAAAGATACGAAAGTTATAGCTTGGACACGATTAGCTTCAGACGGACAGACACACGGACGGAAGGACGGACAGATTGATCACTATAGAGCATTCGCCAAAAAGTGGCTGGGCACTAATAACAAATATTGCCAAAGGGTCTTTACTGTTGTTTGCTAGTAGAGGTCACAAGGTATAGGTCAAGGTCAAATTATCTGTTATAAAGTTTTCATTTAGGATCTTAAAAAAAGTTGTTCCTCCTCATATTGGCTTATAATTTTAGTACATTTGTTGTGTTTTAATGTTGTTTAACACCATTTTCAGAGTACCCAGAAAAAACCGTCGACCTTCTGTAGGAAAACTGGCAATCCTTGTTAATTAAGATTGGAGTCCTGTACACCTTGCCTGTAGTGAGACTGGAATCCACAATCACAGTGTTGACAGGCCAGGTAATTAATAGTATATGAACTACCTCAACCACTTGGCTTCATTTTAGTACATAAATCTCCTATTTTATGACCTATATAAACATCTCCAAATGATTTTAAGCAGGCTAACTGGTTAAAAGGTTGAAACAGTACTTTTCTCTTCTAGAATCATCTGATAAATCATGAAAAACTTTGTATTTGACAATGAAATCTTACTTTTGATTCAATCCAGTTGTGATTTAATACTTTTATTAAACAAATGTGGAAATTTACATAATGATAAAGCAAACAAGGGCAAGTTGATACACGTAGCCAAATGTCCCCCACCACTGCAGTATCTAAGAGGCGTGAGAAAATAAAATGGAAAAAAAATTGTGATACCTTTGGTTTTGGAACAAAATAATTAACATGTAATATTAGAACTGTTTTGATAGGTATTTGGGAAGAGCTAGAAGCAACTACACGATAAAACTTCATCAGAATGTGAACTCTAGTAGAGTGCTTAATAACATTTGCTTTCATCATAGTTCAGTATTGCTAAAAAAAGGTCAAAGTCTCATAATTCCTAAAAAATGTGACAAATCAAAATGGTGGCAGTGCACATCTTCACATCACAACAATTAATCCTATTACATATCAAAGCAATCCATTTAACTGTTTCAGAGATGCATTTACAAGATCTACCATTGTATTATATATCTGAAATATTCAGTTCAACAACTCCTAAAAAATTTGAGGAATCAAAATAGTGGTAGACTATTCACATCTATAACAATTAATCCAACCAAACATCAAAGCAATCTGTCAAGCAGTTTCAGAGGAGATGCATTCACAAGGTCTACCATTGTATTATATTTTGCTGAAACAGTCAAAGTTCCATAACTCCTACAAAATTTGACAAATCAAAATGATGGTATAGTATGCACATCTACCATTCATAACAAATAATCCAACCAAATACCAAAGCAATCTGTCAAGCAGTTTCAGAGGAGTTGTGTCCACAAAAGTGTGACAGACACACAGACGCGTGGATGCACAAACGCAGACCAATGCTAGGTGCCTGCATCGCATTGTAGCGTGGAACAATTAAATTCAACGGTCAGATTGCACTGGTGTAGAGACTGCTTTACAAGTATTAATCATGTTTGATTATAATCCATGTAATCATATATATGATACAATAGTAATTAAAAAAATGTTTGACTATAATCCATGTAATCATATGTATGATGCAATAGTAATTAAAAAAAACTAAGCAAAATAATTCAGGAAAATTAACATATTAAAAACACAAAAGGCTAGTAAAATACCTTAGCAATTCTCTGTAATTGATATACCCATCTCCCTTTTGCCCATGTTTTGGAAATCTCCAAATATGAATCTGGTCAAAATGTAAAATATCAGCTGCACGAATGCACCATGAGTGGGGAAAAAAGGGACATTTCGCTAAAATGTGTCGTACCCATCAAGCAATCAATAAAATTAGTGGGGCGGATTATGAATCAGACAATGATAAGCCATCAATAGGATATTTTTTTATTGTGTCAGATAGTATAAAGGGTTCACAATTTACAGTTAAATTGCAAGGTAAGCGGATTTCAATTCTTATCGACTTTGGCGAGTCTGTAGATCACGTACTCCACTTCAGCTGCAGGGAACTATCCAGGTGTCAACAGAGGACAGTGACTTGAAGTGCAACGAAATATATCATGTTGTGGCTGGCGACAGTGGAAATTTGATGGGAAAACAAACATCAACAAATCTTGGGTTGATTACCGTAAATAAACTAGTAAACGCAGTACACTTACATCCGAATATCAAAACATTCTTTCTTAATACAAAGACAGATTTCAAGGATTAGGGCTGTTGAAAGATTTCAAACTGAAAATACACATAGATCCATCAGTACAGGCTGCAGCTCAATCTGTTAGATGCATACCAATTTCAACACAAGAGCGCATGAACAAGAAAATAAAAGAACTTATAGATACTCAGATAATAGAGAAAGTTGAAGGACCTACACCATGGGTATCACCGCTGGTAGTTGTTCCTTAAGAGTCCAGAAACGTAGAAATATGTTATTCGAGAGGCAAACACCGCAGTCATGAGGGAGAGATTCCCCATACCAAGCGTCGATAAAACTCTACAAGCATTAAATGGCAGTACTGTTCAAAACTGGAATTTAATCAGGGATACCATCAAATAGAACTGGAACCACAATCAAGAAACATAACAACTTTTGTATGTCATAGCGGACTATACCGTTATAAAAGGTTCATATTTGGCATATCATGCGCATCAGATATATACCAACTCATAATACAACCAGTCATACAAGGAATTGAAGGAGTCAAAAAGATATCTGACGACATAATTGTTTTTGGAGAAATGCAAGAGAAACACGATGAAGCTTTACGTAAAGTTTTCGTCTGCTTAGAAAAAAATCCCACATTGAACAAGGGCATTTCTTGGTCACAAGTTGTCGAAAGACAGAATAAGTGCAGACCAGAGGAAAGTTACAGCTGTGAAAAAGGCAAAGCCCCCTACAAATGTGAAAGAAGTAAGAAGTTTTCTTGGACTAGTTAACTACGTCTCAAGATGGATTAAGAATTATGCAACGATAGCCAAACTGATAAGGGAACTTACTAGAAAGGATACTGACTGGCAGTGGACAGAACTAGAACAAAGGTTATCTGATCAGCTTAAGTAATACTTATTAGCAGCAAGGTTATTGCATATTACTTTCAAGATGCAGAAACCAGACTGATAGTAGATGCAAGTCCTGTAGGATTAGGAGCTATTCTGTAGCCTATGCAAGTCAATCATTGACAACTACCGAAAGACATTATAGTCAAACATGGGGATGTCAACATTTTTACGTATACTTGTATGGATTAGACTTCGACATCCTGACCGAACACAAGCCGTTAACATCAATATTTACTAGGAAATAAACGCCAAATGCAAGACTTGAAAGTTGGGTTTTAAAACTACAACCATACCGCTTTAAATTGAAATACTTGCCAGGTGCACATAATGCAGCCGATGTATTATCACAATTGCCTGTTGAGGAAACTTTTCAACACACTGGAGATAGGAATAGGGCAGATAAATGTTAACTTCGTATCCCAAAATGACGTGCCAAAATCAATGAACATTGATGAAATTCGAGAAATTTCCAAATCAGACGATGAATTAGAAAATATTAGGCAATGCTTAAGAACAAACTTATGGCCTCATACTAGAGATAAATCATCTTACTCTAAAGTACGAGATGAACTGTGCGAAATTGACTCACTTTTATTGAAAAACAACTGGATTGTCATTTCAAAACAGTTAAGGAATCAAGTACTTTAAATCGCACACAGCAGTAACCAAGGAATTCTAAAAACAAAACAAATACCTCGAGGAAAGGTGTGGTGGCCTTCGATGGATTCAGACGTGGAGCATGTCACAGTTGCCAGATAGTAGTAAAACAGACTGATTCTGAATATGACTGAAAATCCACACAAAGCTAGGCATAAGCTAGGAATTGACTTGACAGGACCTTTTCCAACAGGAGAGACACTATTAGTTGTAATAGAATATTTTTCAAGATATCCGGAAATCGAAATCTTACGTTCAACATCAACATTTTTCATCATAAACTGTTTGCGTAAAATATTCGCGGAATCCCTAACCGACTGTGGACCGAAATTTGTTTCAAATCAATTCAAAACATTGATGAACAAAAATGGTATCAAACACAGCAAAGTGACACTGTATTCACCACAGAGCAATGGAGAAGTTGAACGATTTAACGCTGAACTGAAAAAAGCAATTCAAAAATATTGTATAGAAGTAATGAATTGGAAATCCGAAATTTATGAATTTCTGATAGGGTACCACAATACACAACACTCAACAACAGGTTAAGCACCGAGTCAATTATTATTCAATCGCATCATCAAGACAAAACTACAACAGCTTCTAAATACCAAACTGATGAAAATCAACGAAGCAGTGAAGGATAAGAAAATGAAGGAATATGCGAATAAAAGGAGAGTGCAGATCCCGAAATTTAACATCAGACAAAAAAGTGCTAATTATGACATAGAGATAAATACATGCTGAAATTGGAAAATGAAATATACATTGTATTTAATAAACTAGAGTCTCCCTGGAGCCTGTAATCGCTCACCTGGAATCCAAATGACTTCAACTAAATTTAAATTAACAGTTTCAGTCTAGTTGTTATAGCTTTTAAGTTACTGTGCAAAAACTAAATATTTCTTCAACAATTTTAGTTAAATACAATAACTCCTATAATGTGCCATCAGACAATTTCTGACAATTAAATGGTTTGTAGGCATTGTCCTTTAGGGTACTTTAGAAATTTACAGTTTACTCTACTAGTAGGTGTGAACTAATTTATAATTCAAAAACTGTTCATTTGTCCAAATTCATAATGAAAGGGCACTAACTCTTATAGAGTCATCTTGCAATTTTGGATTAAGCAATCATTTGTAGAGCTTCTATTGCTGATCATTTGTGCAATTTACAGTTTCAATCTAGCTGCTATAGTTTTTAAGTCACAGGACAAAAATGGAAAATTTCATAAAAAATTGCAATTTAAGGGCAATAACTCCTATAAGGAGTCAACTGACAATTTCAGACTTATATAGTAATTTGTAGGGCTTGTATTGCTGATCATTTTTGCTATTAACAGTTTATAGGACAAGTTATAGGACAAAAACGGAAAATTTCATAAAATATTGCCATTTCAGGGCAATAACTCCTATAAGGAGTCATATGACAATTTCAGACTAAACAGTGAATTGTAAGGCTTGTATTGCTGATCATTTGTGCTATTTACAGTTTTGCTCTAGCTGTTATAGTTTTAAAGTTAGGACAAAAACGGAAAATTTCATAAAAATTGCCATTTAAGGGCAATAACTCATATAAGATTTGACTATTTCAGACCAATCAAGTGAATTGTAGGGCTTTTATTGCTGATCATTTTTGCCATTTACAGTTTCACTCTACCTCCTATAGTTTTCAGGTTATATTGTAAATACCACAAATTTTGTCAAAAATCGTCAATAAAGGGCAATAACTCCTACAAGAAGCCAATACACAACTTCACACTAATAGCAACTATTGTAGACCTTAATGTGCTGATCAATTTGAAGCAACGGTTTTCTCTATAGCTATTATAATTTTTGAGATAATGATAAAAAACCTGTGTTGACCCCCATGTTCTATTTTTAGTAACAGCGGCCATATTTGTCTGTTGATCAACATCCTGGGTACAAACTTGAAACTAGGAACCCGAAGGATGATTGTGGCCAAGTTTGAAAAAAATTGGCCCAGTGGTTTCAGGGGAGAAGATTTTTTAAAAAGTTTACGACGGACGACAGATGACGGACCGCGGACGCCAAGTGATCCATTTGCCGGAAGATGTTAGTCACATCAAAGACAACAGACATATACTCCCCTGTATAAAGCCTTAACCACAGGGACATAAAACAGTGCCGCGACATTATAATGACTTCGTTTTGTAAAATAATTAATTACAGTGTTATAAAAACATTTAAAATGCTAATTTTATCTTTTGATACAAGCAACAATTTATTTTCATTTTATATCAATTAACAAATACTCATTTTAAGGACTATAAATTTAAATGAATGAGAGATGTAATATGTCAACAATCTCACTAAAAGTGTAATTGAACCAGAACAGTACCTCGACCGCTGTTATCTTTAACATAAAATTGCAAAGTTTTATTGAACTAAATACTTAAAGATACTTTATAGGCATACATAATGTGCATATGGGCATGGTTTGTATAGGTACAGTGACCTTAACTTTCGTTGTTCAACTGAAGCATGACAAGTTTTTATTCCACAGATGAACATAAACTATTGGATTTATGATTGTAGTCAAAGTTATTAGCTATTGTAAATGTCAACAAGTGTGGACTTTGAGCACGCTCACAAAGGGATACCACCGCTTAGCTTTCCAATTATCTTCTCTAAATGATATTTGAGGTCAATAAAAATCCTTCATGCACATCTACATATAATGTACTTTCTTTGTGCTAAGTTTCATTAAATTTCATCATGTGTTTAGGAGGAGTTACGCTTACAGGGATGTGGACAGACAGACAGACAGACAGACAGGGTGATTCCTATATACCCCCCAAAAAAACAAGTTTGAGGGGGATATAATAAGAAGAGAAAGCATAGTAGACAACAAGATTAATAAAGTACACTGGTTTCATGTAATTAATAGGTTCCCACAATCTGAACTATTTTTCCCAAGCACAAGTTGAAAGGTACACTGTATCTGCAGTTATTTCTTTGTTCTAGGTCTTTAGCACAGGGAAAGGTGGTGGCTCTGCAATTCCCAAAATATATCAGAGTACTTGTAAAGTACTAAGGCGCAAGATCTCTACTATAATGTATTTTAATATATTACCTTTAATGAGTATTTGTATGAATCTCCAACTTCTTCATGACCTGAAAAAAAACTTTAAAGTTTTACTGTGGATTCATTCTTTACATTGTATATTTAAAAGAACTGACTACAATTTGGTTTTATTGGATTGTGTCTTCATAGTTTGTCTATCTTTTACCAACTCCATAGAAATAGTTCAAAATTTGCAAAACAATTACCGGTACTTGTAATGCAGCATTAATTTGCTTTCATTTTCCACTATTTATATAGAAATCAAAGCACACACAAATTGGTTATCAGTTTAGAACCCCAAGGACTGAGAGAAAAAACAAAACAATAACTCAAAACTGTAAAAGACAGGAAAACATTATTGTTTATATACATTACTGAAAGCACATACAACAAGGAACCCAATGAAAAAAATATTTATCCAGATGAAGAGAAAAAAATTTGTCCCATATTATATCTTGAAAAAAAGAACTGATAATAGTGAAAAATCTGTTTACATATGCAAAATATTTTAAGACTGGTCCCTTTCATTTGAAAAACAACAGAAGTTACAGCTTAAATATTAATCTGAATGCTTTATTTAAAAAAGTACAAAAAAAAATCAAAATCAAAAAATTTGATAAAAATTTATAAGTTAAAAAATTCTGACTTTGGCAGATTTTAACCCCATAGAACAGTATGATAGAAAAAATCTAACACCAGTGGGAGGGAAAGACAAGAAAATCACAGAAGCACAAGTGAATAGATTAATTTCTGAAATCTTAAATGCAGGTGTCTGAGATTTTCCTGTCATTTACTCCCACAGGTGCTTGATTCTTATACTCGCAAATATCTAGTTAAAATTATGTTCTGTTTTGTTTATGTTGAAAAGTACCACGAAAGTCCAACATAGTGTACATTTTGTGTTA
Organism: Limnoperna fortunei; assembly: GCA_944474755.1. NCBI lineage: Eukaryota > Metazoa > Mollusca > Bivalvia > Mytilida > Modiolidae > Limnoperna > Limnoperna fortunei. The sequence goes on from OX104116.1 coordinate 53,347,515, forward strand.
ACATGTTTGCTTTGATTTGTAAAACTATTGTGGCATAAATAGGATTGTGGAAGCAGAAATTTGCTATTGTGTACTATTATTTAAAGAGGTAGAGTAAACAAACAAACAAAAGCAAATGATTTATGAGTTTAATTGGTGAACTAACAGCACAAAACACTGTAATTTACACTAAAAGGATTCTTAATTCAAGGTCTCAACTGGCTTAAAATAAGAACATGTTGTCTCATTTAGTGAGAAATTCTTATGGCATACAAGTCCACAAGAAAATAAGGGAATAAACTGTTAATGAATCATGAAAAGTTGAAAGATCTGCAGTGCTTTTCACAAAAGGTCATAAGTGTAAAATACATTGTAGTGCTGACATTCCTTTGAACTTCAAACACTTACAATAGATTTGACACTTGCGACTTTTTGTGAAATCAACTGCTGATTTCGGCTGCTAAAAGTGTGCTTTAATAAATGTGAAATGGTAAACAATGTTGTTAGAAGAAAGTTTGAGAACTGTGTTAAAAATGTAGGAGTAATTGATTACACAAAAGAAGGTCGAGTCTTTTGTAAAATTTTCTAAAAGTTCTCATCTGGAAAAATAGAAAACAAATAAATTTAACATTTTTATTAGCAGGTGCAAAAAAAGACATATGTATATAGAAAAGTGTTGATTATACAAAATTGGTACTGCATTTTCCCAGCCTGCCAGACTTTACAATGTTATAAACAATGCTATAAAACAGGACCAGACAATCATTATAATTAACAACCTTTATAGAGCACCATGCATAATTTGTTTTGTTTCCTCAAGGCATAATAAGAGCATTTTTGTACTATTATACTGCTGTTTAATAGACTTTATATTTTAATGATATATGGCATGTGCTTCCAGCCTAAAATGTAGCGGCACTAATTTATGACAGTGTTTCAAATAACTGCTCAATTTGTACTGAAAAAATGAAGTGCATATTTAGCAGCTACTGCTAGTCTGCTATATTTGGGCTGATTTTACTTGGTTAAAAATTTAAAACTAAAACTACACTACATTATATACTAACAATATACTACAATTAGACCATAAATTAGTGGATTAAAAATATTAAATGAATATCTATACTAAATACATACTATAATTCTGTGGGGTATTTTAGTTAGAATAAGGCTGAATGCAGTTTTCAGCTAATTATATGCTAATTCAAGATATCTATCACAACATTTTTTTAAATAAAATAATAAGATAAGTAAGTATAATGTCAGCTGCACTAATTTCTTACTGGTATCTGTTAATTTAATATGCAGTAAAAATAACATCTTTTGAAAAATTTTACGATAAATTAGCATAATTTCAGCACCACTTTATACTAATATATGTTTGTTGAATACTGACTAATCCTTTTACAGATTAAAGAAACTAAGATAACTTGGCATGATTTTACTAATACTAATATGGGTCTAATATGTGTTTGTTCACCGGTGTGACTTTTTACCCAAACTTACCCAAAATTACCCAAACATACCCAAACTATACCCAAACACACAGTAATATAACATTTTTTGCATTTCTATTATGTTTAAACATTTTATTTACTATCTTTTTGATGGAAAATGTTATAAAAGTGAAGTTAACATTACAATTTTCGCTGTTAAAGTCGATCTTAAGAAACCCCTTATGATCGTGAAAAATGTATACCCAAACACTCATTAAAATGACATTTTTTATATTAAATAATAAATATTTAGTAGAAATTGCAATTTTAAAACAAAATTACCCAAATTAGAGATCGAAGAACCGTATGACCACGCACTGCAGTCCTTTGATTTCTTGATTTTAGAGTGAACGATGTGGTGCGAACTATTGCATATTATATTTTATACACTTGTGACAGGTGATCTTTATAGATTAACAATTATTACTAAATAAACATTTTTGTAATAACTGACTGACTTTGAAGTATGGTTTGATACACGGCTTTATTTTTGTTCTGTTTAAAAAAACTTTGAGGTGGGATATTGTGCCTACAAATTTAATGTGGGAACTAGGACTTTGTTACTATTGATAAATTACTCAAATTAAGTAATATATGAATTCATATAAATAAATGCATAATTGCATTATTTCAAAATTCATTTCTATTTTTACACTTCATGTTAACCTGAATCTGGGATTTTATTCTAAAAATAGCACTGATCGCACGTGCGCGACAAAAGGGGTCCATGGAAATACCGCAAACTAATAGTTAGTGCACAAACAATGAGAAAAGTGCACTAGTAACAACATTGAGGATAACAGTAATTACAACTGCAGTGCGTTGTTCTTTAGTCATCGGCAACTTATTTTTTACATAATCCGTCACATTGTCTTTGATATGTTTGGTGCATAATAGTCTTGTTTCGTTTAGGAAAACCTTGTCAATAGCTTTAGTTAAACCCCCCTCACATTTAACGTCTGTCTGCATGTTATCGGGCTTTGGCATGAGAGAAAAATGTATGATATGTGTAATAGGAGCTATTCCAATGAAATAATGTTGAACCAATTAGATCCCTTTCATTATTATTTACCGAACAAACAATTCAAGCTATTGAACTAAATTATACCATTATTTTACACAATTTTAACTTATTAGTAAAAGCCATACCAGTTTCAATTTTCTAAAAGATATAGAGAATGTTGTGCTCAAGTAAGCGATACTCGTTTGATCACAAACATATTAATTAACAAGTCAACAATTAAGCAATGCCCATCAGGGGGCTTTTTAGTAGAATATCATGTCATTTTTAAAGGTTTATCTGTATATGTACGAGACTGTATGGTGTGAACATTTACAAAAATGCATTTGAAAATATCATATTCGGGAGGGATTTGGTCCGCCTTGAAAATTTTACAGGGGGATTTTGTCCGCCTTGTAAATTTAACGAGGGGGATTTTGTCCTACACACCTTTTTCACAGCTTTTATACACAAAGTTTGTAACATATATGTTGGTCCAGATTAAACGTTTTGTCAACTCCAAGAACACAGTCTTTCTCTTTTTCTAAATGGATTAAGTTTCATATCTTCAATTTGTTGTTTGGTATAACATATTAAAGATGGATGTCCGCAGTTAGATGGAGATAGACCAGTACTGTTTATTTGTGTAGTCGATGACGGCATGTGTGGTTGGACATAACTTTTTTTCATTTTTACTATTTTCTGTGATATTTATACGTGATTGTCATGTGTTATATTTACCATGTTTTTTAAAACTGAAATTTCATATGGAATAAATTTGCATTTAAAAATGCTTTTGCTGTTTATTTAGTACCAATAACGACATTTTAATAAGAGTTTGGGTAATACATTTTTCACGATCATAAGGGGCTTCATAAGATCGATTTTAACAGCGAAAATCTTCATTTTAAATTCACTTTTATAACATTTTCCATAAAAAATATAGTATATAAAATGTTTAAACATAATAGAAATGCAAAACATATTAGTTTAATGTGTGTTTGGGTATAGTTTGGGTAAGTTTGGGTATGTTTGGGTAAGTTTGGGTAAGTTTGGGTAAAAAGTCACACCCTTTGTTCACTTTTGTTTTATTATACATGTAATAATAAAAGATATTCTGAATACCAAGATTATTTAATAAGCACCTTGTTCAGGGGAAGGGGTTGGGGACTATGTGTGAGACTAATCCCTTTTGTTTGTCTATACAAAATCACCTTATCTTTTTCATCTCTGTGCAGAAATTTATGAATTAAAGTTAGGGGAAATGAAAATATTAAGGGCATTGAGATAACTCAGGTTATTCAGAAGTTGTCCCAGTTTGCAGATGATACATCTTTAATATTGAATGGCAGCGAGAGATCTTTAAGGGAAGCGTTATTGCAATTTGACTGGTTCTCAAAATTGTCTGGCTTAAATATTAACCTTCATAAAACACAAGTTATATGGTTTGGAAGTAGGAGGTATAGTAATGATTTATTTTGTGCGGACAAAAACTTATCTTGGGGTAAAATAGACTTTAAACTGTTGGGAATATGTTTTGATATTGAGCTAGATAGAATGGTTAATAAAAATTATGAGGAAAGGATTTTGTACATCAAAAATGTTATAAATAAGTGTTCCAAGAGAAACTTGACTGTAATTGGAAAGATTATTAACCACAGTCATTAAAATTCCAGTCCTTAATCCTTTATTCACTTCACTACCAAATCCTAAGCAGAAGTTTTAAAAAATATTAATAACATTTTATACACTTTTATCTGGACTCCCCTATTCAAAGAAATATTTAAAAATATTTTACAAAAAGGGTATTTTGATGGAGGGCTAAAAATAATCAACTTATGTGCTTTCATTGTAGCAATAAAATCCACATGAATTAGAAGAATTTTTAATACAGAGGGTAATTGACAAAATATAATGCATACACTTTTGGATAAAAATAGATTTTCAAAATGTGGAAATGGATATGCCAAAAAAAAAGATTAACCTTAAAGAACAAATTTTGAATAGATGTTTTTAATTCATTGCAAAATGTTATTAATAAAGAAGAGAACAGTTCATGGGATTACTTTTTGTCAAGTGCATTGTAGATGAATAGTAAAATTAGCATTAGCTAATTTGGTTTTTTTAATAAGGAGTGGCTCAAAAAAGGTATTTATTATGAAAATGACTTAAAGGATGAAACAGGAAAGTTTATACCATTTGAAAAAAAATGACAAGATTTCAGTATTAACAACAATATTATACACTACAACAGCATTGTTTCAGCAGTAAAACATAGTAAAAACCTGTATGTTGATGGTGACCATAACCTGTGTTCCCAGTTCATTCCATCTTTTTTACAAATTATTTTGAAAAAAAAACATAAGGTACAAAAGAAATGTACTCTGTGTTAAATAGAAATAAATTAGTACTAAAAGGTCAGACAAAATGGAAAGAATTAATACCTACCCAGTATTGATGATGTTGAATGGAAAGAAATATATAAACTTCCATTTATTGTTACTAAATAACACCAAGTTACAGTGGTTACAATATAGAGTAAACCATAGAATTTTAGCTACAAATAAATTTTTAAATACAATACTTGTAATAATAGATAATCAAAACTATACTTTTTGTGGAGAAGAAGTAGAAACGGTTGAACATTTACTGTGGAATTTTTATAATGTACAGAACTTCTTAATAGCTGTTGAATCTTGGTTTTTGTCAAAAGGTTTACAAAAAAGTCATTTGTTTGGAGACACAACAAGAACAAAAAAGGTGATCCTTGTAATCTTATTTTTTGTACACATAAACCATTATTTATATTGTACCAGATATTATGGAAAAGAATTATTTTTGGCAGCAGCAAAGAATATGATCCTTTGAAATTGAGAAGAGTTAGAAAACAACAACTGAATGAGTTTGATAAAATGTGGAATATTTTTATTAGTGTATTAAATTGACATGCTTTAATCAGTGCAAAGTACAAAATTCATGCTGGCATTTACATCCTTTTAAATTTAAAATGTCCCCCCCCTTTTTTTTTCTTTTAGGTCAATTTTCTGTAGTATCCATATACAGGCATTCCTTTTGAACCTCTATTATTGCAGATACTTTAAATTTAAAATTCTAAATAACTAAACCTATACTTTAGAAACCTATATAGTTGTTATCTATTGACTTTGAATGTTACAGCATCTGACAGTACAGACAACATGAAATTTCTATCTTAACAATATTATAAACATGAATCTTAGTCTGTGTTCTAGTTGTACAATGTTGTATTTTCACTACTACATCTGATGCATTGTAATTATTGTGTAACAATATTTGTATTTTGTAATAGCAAATGTATAGATTTCAATAAATATTGAAAATTTAAAAAAAATGGTTAATACAGTAGGTTAAAGATACACTTTTGGCACAAAACGACAGCTAAATGAACATTCTATATACTAAAAAGGTAGATTTGAAGAAAAAAATTATCATAAAAGGCAATTTTATTATTTTAATGTTTGACATCTGCATTTTTCCGCTTATCTCACTAGATTAGATGGACAAAAATACAAATAAGAGATTAAAGAGATGAGTATATCAATTCTCAAATGTATGCTTAATCGTCTTTTAATATATTTTATTCCCTGTATTAAATTTAAAACATAAAAAAATTAGACAAATATACCTGCATCTTCATTGTTTTGAAATTATTAAGATCTTTTGTGTTTCATACTACTTTTCATTAAAATGATATAAGTCCCTCGATCGGTGTGAATAATACATCCACTGATTTTAGTTCTAGAGATACATGAGACATTAGTTACTGAAAAGACAATATAACTAGACAAAGTCGATCTAGCGATCGCTGATACCCCCGCTTTTGTGAAAATTTCTAACGTTTTTCGTGGACTGCGACATTGAAATTTGATGGATTTCCCCCAAAATCAAAAGGCTTTTTACCAACCTGATATATAACAATATCCCAAAGTTTCATTCAAATCAGATGTAAACTTTTTGAGTTATTGTCCGGAAACAACTTTTTTGTTAAAATTTCTAACGTTTTTCGTGGACTGTGACCTTGAAATTTGACTGATTTCCCCCAAAATCGATAGGCTTCTTACCAACCTGATATATAACAATATCCCAAAGTTTCATTCAAATCGGATGCAAACTTTTTGAGTTATTGTCCGGAAACAACTTTTATGTTAAAATTGTTAACGTTTTTCGTGGACTGTGACCTTGAAATTTGACGGATTTCCCCCAAAATCGATAGGCTTCTTACCAACCTGATATATAACAATATCCCAAAGTTTCATTCAAATCGGATGCAAACTTTTTGAGTTATTGTCCGGAAACAACTTCTATGTTAAAATTTTTAACGTTTTTCGTGGACTGTGACCTTGAAATTTGACGGATTTCCCCCAAAATCGATAGGCTTCTTATCAACCTGATATATGACAATATCCCAAAGTTTCATTCAAATCGGATGTAAACTTTTTGAGTTATTGTCCGGAAACAACTTTTTTGTTAAAATTTCTAACGTTTTTCGTGGACTGTGACCTTGAAATTTGACGGATTTCCCCCAAAATCGATAGGCTTCTTACCAACCTGATTTATAACAATACCCCAAAGTTTCATTCAAATCGGATGTAAACTTTTTGAATTATCATCCGGAAACCAAATGTGGACGGACGAACGGACGGACGGACGGACGGACGGACAGACGGACGGACGGACGGACGGACGGACGGACATGAGGACCACTATATACCCCCGACTCTGTCGAGCGGGGGTATAAAAATTATGGGATGTGATTTTTAGACAACAAATAATTATTAAAAGATAGGCATGTACTGTTGTTTTCAAACAGTTGCTAAATATTGCATATTGTTAATTTTTGCTCTTAATGGTTACAATAAACAATCTATTTAACATTGCATTTTCCATATGGGGTACCTGCAACTATTATTTTATGTGTAGAAATCCTCTCAAATGAAACCCCTGAAAGCAGTTGCTTGGGCAAGTTGAAATGTTAGACTACATTATTAACAAATGAAAAAATATATGTCGTGCAAAAATGACCCAAAATTTTGGGTGAAAAAATCATCGCTGAATGAAACTAACAAAATGTCTAACCTCCCCATTTTTTTAAAAAAAGCTCTATTTTCCAAGATAGCATGATTTAGCATGGTCTGGAGTAGTTGAGCTAGTATAATTTAGTGTTGCTAATTACATGCTAACAAATATGCTAATTATGCACTAATTTCCAGCTTATTGGTCTCAAATATATATACTAAAAATTGACTAGATATCAGCTAAAAGGATGGTACATTTAGGTATGGATATATAATTAGTGTTATTTTTATTTTATAAAAAGAGCAAGAAACAATGAACACATTAATTATAAATTTATCACCTCAGTACTTACAGAACTCTTCTGGATCAGCATCCCACATTGCAAGATCTTCTGAAGACATTAAAAGATACTGTGATACCAATTTTATACAAATATCTGATAATGCTGAATATGTGAAAAAGTCTTTTTTTATCTTGCAAGCTTCAAGTCTGAGTGGTTCAGTCAAATCTACAAGAAAACAGATCTATATTATTTACACAAACCCATATCTGAAAATAGGGGGTGATCTCCGAACTATCACAATTGGAAAGGAAACTAGAGGCTCCCAGGAGCCTGTAATTGCTCACCAGGAACCCAAATGACTTCAACTATATTTAAATTTTTGAAATTTAAAGTTTCAGTCTAGTTGTAACAGCTTTTAAGTTAATGTGCAAAAACTAAACATTCTTAAATATTTTGTTTAAGTACAATAACTCCCATAAGGTGCCATCAGATAATTTCTGAAAATTTAAATGTTTGTAGGCCTTGTCCTTTATTGTAATTTAGAAATTTACAGTTTAACTCTAGGTGTGTTATAGACTAATTTATAATACAAAAACTTACCATTTGTCCGAATTCATAATTAAAGGGCAATAACTCATATAAAGAGTCATTTTGCAATTTCGGACTAAGCAATCATTTGTAGGGCTTCTATTGCTGATCATTTGTGCAATTTACAGTTTCAATCTAGCTGATATAGTTTTCAAGTTACAGGACAAAAATGGAAAATTTCATAAAAAAACTGTCATTTAAGGGCAATAACTCCTATAAGGAGTCATCTGACAATTTTAGACAAATTTAAGTGAATTATAGGGCTTTTATTGCTGGTCATTTTTCCTATTTATAATTTTTACTCTAGCTGTTATGGTTTTGAAGTTACAGGACTAAAACAGAAAATTTCATAAAAAAATTGCAATAACTCCTATCAGGAGTCATCTGGCAATTTCAGACATATACGGTGAATTGTAGGGCTTGTATTGCTGATCATTTTTGCTATTAACAGTTTCACTCTAGCTGTTACAGTTTTTAAGTTGCAGGACAAAAACAGAAAATTTCAAAAAAAATTGTCATTTATGGGCACTTATTAATATAAGGTGTCGTCTGACAATTTCAGACCAAGTAAGTGAATTGTAGGGCATTTGTGCAGTTTACAGTTTCAATCTAGCTGCTATAGTTTCAAGTTACAGGACGAAAACAGAAAATTTCATAAAATATTGTCATTTAAGGGCAATAACTCCAATAAGGATTCATCTGATAATTTCAGACAAATTAACTGAATTGTAGGTCTTTTATTGCTGATCATTTTTGCTATTTACAGTTTCACTCTACCTCTTATGGTTTTCAAGTTATATTGTAAATACAGAGGTGTTTACCCCTTTGTTAAGTATTCTTAGTAATCCAAAGTATTTTGTCCAGTAATTTTGCACATTTATCCGTATCAAACATTAATAAAAACATGTTTATTCAATATTGTAATATCTTTACAATGTCACAAAATCACAACCAAAAGCATTTGATTTTTGAAAGTTAATTGTAATACCGGCAGAAATGCACAATTCTGGATGCATTTCCATCATGTCCATGATTTGTATTTGAGACCCAAATTCAGAATGATTCCGGAAAATTCGTAACGGTACACACCTCTGTTAATACCAAAACTTTTGTCAACAAGTGTGGACACAGAAAAATGTCTCGCCTGCATTCCGCATCAGTAACGAAAATAAATTTCGTCATAAGCATTACGTAAATAGCATTAAATATCAGCAGCAGCCTTTATACGAAATATTGTCACCATACCATGCATAGTTACAGGGGAACAGCCGTAACCCAAAAACTTTAACGTAGTCCCTGAATAGTGAAATTGAGGTCAAGGTCAGGTGGAACCTACCAGACAGTCATGTACTCGTCATCAGCAACCTATATACCAAATATTGTCATCCTACCATGTGGTTATAGCGGAACTGTCGTAACCCAAAAACTTTAACGTAGTCGCTGGACCGTGAACATTGAGGTCAATGTCAGGTGGAACCTACCAGACAGTCATGTACTAGTCATCAGCAACCTATATACCAAATATTGTCATCCTACCATGCGTGGTAACAGAGTAATTGGCGTCACCCAAAAACTTTAACGTAGTCACTGGACCATGAAATTGAGGTCAAGGTCAGGTGACACCTACCAGACAGTCATGTACTAGTCATCAGCAACCTATATACCAAATATTGTCATCCTACCATGTGTGGTTATAGCGAACTGTCGTAACCCAAAAACTTCAAAGTAGTCGCTGGACCGTGAAATTGAGGTCAAGGTCAGGTGGAACCTACTAGACAGTCATGTACTAGTCATCAGCAACCTATATACCAAATTTTGTCATCCTACCATGCGTGGTAACAGAGTAACTGTCGTAACCCAAAAACTTTAACGTAGTCACTGGACCGTGAAATTGAGGTCAAGGTCAGGTGACACCTACCAGACAGTCATATACTAGTCATCAGCAACCTATACACCAAATATTGTCATCCTACCATGCATAGTTACAGAGTAACTATCGTAACCCAAAAACTTTAACGTAGTCGCTGGACCGTGAAATTGAGGTCAAGGTCAGGTGACACCTACCAGACAGTCATGTACTTGTCATCAGCAACCTATATACCAAATATTGTCATCCTACCATGCGTAGTTACAGAGGAACTGTCGTAACCCAAAAACTTTAACGTAGTCGCTGAACCGTGAAATTGAGGTCAAGGTCAGGTGACACCTACCAGACAGTCATGTACTAGTCATCAGCAACCTATACACCAAATATTGTCATCCTACCATGCGTAGTTACAGAGGAACTGTCGTAACCCAAAAACTTTAACGTAGTCGCTGGACCGTGAAATTGAGTTCAAGGTCAGGTGATAGGTGACTGACTGGCAAGTACTCATCATAAGCTACCTATGGACCAAATTTGATGGACCTAGGGCTTGGGATTACAAATATATGAAGCAATATGTCAAGTGTTTACGCCGCCGCCGCCGGATTCCCATACATATGTCTCGCCTCCAGCGACTTTCGTCGCAGGCGAGACAAAAATCGTCATTAAGGGACAATAACTCCTACAAGAAGCCAATACACAACTTCACACATATTGCAACTATTGTAGACCTTAATGTGCTGATCAATTTGAAGTAACAGTTTTCTCTATAGCTATTATAATTTTTGAGATAAAGAACAAAAAGGTGTGTTGACACCCATGTTCTATTTTAAGTAACAGTGGCCATCTTTGTCTTTTGATCAATACCCTGGGTACAAATTTGAAACTAGGAACCATAAGGATAATTGTGGCCAAGTTTGAAAAAAAATTGGCTTTCAGAGGAGAAGATTTTTGAAAAAGTTGACAATGGACGACGGGGCCAAGTGATGGCAAAAGCTCACATGGACCTCAGGTCCAGGTGAGCTAAAAAAAATATGAGAAAAAACATCCATTATCTTAACAGACTTAATTTTTTTTTATCAATTTTCACTGTGCACTCGGTGTGCCAATTAAGTTCTGATCAATAATGATGTGATCATATAACAGGCTCTGCTTCTACACTAAAGAGGTTGATATTCCCATGCTTTCACAGGATGGGACTAAAATAAAATTTTCCACCCACATCTAGTGTATCTAAGGCTCTACTGAGTTTCTTAGATTTCTCCAAATACAGGTTCAAAGTGAACTTTACAAGAAATTCAAGAAGAATTTGTTATTTATGAATGAAAAACTGTTAGAACCTGAGACAATTTGTTGTTCTAAAAAGGAAATGCTGCTACAAATATATTACATAATGTATTTGTAGGATATTGAACTTTGGGCAGAGATTTATAGAATACTACAAAATAATTCCCTTTTATTATATAGATAGAGATGAAATATCGAATTTTCCGAGTGACAGAAATCACGGTAAATCACATGTGAAAATTATCGTTTATTTTCACTCTCGGGTTTTTTCCCGCCAAAACGTCACAATGGTTTTGTAATATACAGATATTCATCCGCCTTTCATAAAATTTAGGATTAAGCATGAAAATTTTACGAAAACAATTTTTATCTATATAATAAATAGGATAATCAATTGGGCATCGTGAATATCCAAAATATGATCACTCGTGCCACATAAAGCATCAGATTAAACTCGTGCGCGGAACAAGTTCCGCGCGCTCGTTTCATCAGATGCGTTATGCGGCACTCGTGATCATATTTTGGATATTCACTCCGCCCAATTAATTATCCTATAACTATTATCTCTTACAAACAATTAATCTCTCTTAATACATATAGAAAAAACTACAACCAAAATCATTTCTTTGGATTTTCACTGAAGTGACGATGTTTTTGCCTTGATTTACTTTTTTTCTTTTTGCTTAATACTAAGTCATCTCACAATATTTTTAAATAAAATTCAGTTGATGCGTACAGTAATAAAAACAGGACAGGATTGACTAGGAATTTTTATGCTGAATTGAATCGGGTACAAGAAGTAAGTAGGGCTAAGATTAAACATGTCATAATTAGTAACATTTTTGAGATAGTTAATTTTTTTTTAAAGTTAAAGAAACACACGTTAAGTATTTATATTTAATTGCTGCCATCTTGGTTAAATACTGTATTATAACCCTCATGGCCTTGATGAAAATATTCACCACTGTGACATTAGTCTTAATCAACACATTTGAAATATTGTTAAAACTAAACTACAGTGTATTTGAAATTTCTAAACATTTCTCAGTTTTCTTCATTATTTCATTTTAACTTTTAATGTAAAACATCTGGTCTAATTTTAGTGTTTTTCTCTATCAAGGTTAACCTTTACTAAATAGCCAATCAGTTGATGCTGTAGTCAAAAGTAGTGCTTAAAAAAACCAAAGTAGTTCTACTTTCACTTTGGATAAAAATTGTAATTTTGACTGAACCTGTTTAAAATTAAGTTTATATGATGCACATATATTTAAGAAGTGAAATGAATCCATATTTAATAATTTCAAGCAAGTATAAGATTTTGTATGAAACTTAACAGACTGACACCTGTTTCTATCCATCTGACAACTGAAACTAGCTATATTTGTGACGTCATTTTGTAAACTTTACAAAACATTCTTATTAGACTTTAATATTGTTGTAAAAGTCAGATATTTTTTAGCGAAGACATGGTATTTTGAGAAAATAAGGGTGTCACTAATAGTGTAAAGGTTAATTCACCTATGTCAATTTATTTAGTAGAGGTTAACCTCAAATGTGGGCACAATCTATCCTTGTCCTAAGTCTGCTTAAGATTCTAATTAAAAAAGTGATAAATACAATCCTGTTTTCTTTGCATAATTTCTTCTTTTCTTTGTATTATGATTAATGTATAGTTCACTAACAACATCACCTTTGCTGGTTTTCAGTTTTTTTTCATTACACTTGATCTTTGTATTTTTGCCTGGTTTTATGTTTAGATATAGATGTTTTTATTTCTTGGGCAACTGTTGCCTGCACCTAGATCTGGACCTTTAAATTAGTAGCAATCATTTCCCATCAATACATTTTAGCCATTTTATTACTGAAGGATCATGTGAGCTTTTCTCATCACTTGGTATCTGGCATCATAGGAGGCAGCAGCCATCAATTTTTCCATCTTAATCTTCTTCTCCAAAACCACTTGGCTCATAACAAAGTTTGTGTTTATAGTGCTTATCAAATATTCAACATGGCTGCTAGGGCCATTAATGCGTTCTGATTAGCAGAATTTCAAAAATGTTCTCACAATCTGTGTGGCAGATTCATTTGAAAAATTGCAGAAATGTAGCTCTGAAAAGTTTATTTTTATTTACCAATCCAGAATCCAAGATGACCACCACTGTGGAACACAGCTCAACATAGGACACTATGGAAAACACATACAAACAGCTTCTTCTCGAAAACTGTTCCAAACAATTAAACCAAGTTTAAAAGAAATGAAAAATGGTTAGTTATCTTATTATTTTGAGTTTTTCAAGCAGATTAGAAATTCAAAATCCAACATGGCCACCACTATGGAACATTGATTGAACATAGTACTTTATGGGAAAACATACAAACAGTTTCTTCTCAGAAACTTTCCAACAAATAAAAACCAAATCATGCAAAAGTCATTTAAATGAAAAGATTTTTTCTAAGTCAGGTGCGAGGTACAGGTTCTTGAGAACTGCTAAGTCTTGTTTTAATCCTTTACAGTTTGACCTATAATCTTGCAGCATGTTTTATTAAGGTCCTTCCCACTTCCAGTGGGAAGACCTTATTGTTTTTGCTTCAATTATTTTTTTTTTTACCACCAAATTTCAAATCCAAACAGGCAAAAACGTACAAATTAAAACAAAATCATGCAAAATTCATTTAAATGAAAAGATATTTTCTAAGCCAGGTGAGAAGTACAAGCTCTTGAAAAATGCTAATTCTTTTTTTAAATCCTTTACAGTTTAACCTATAATCTTGCAGCATGTTTTATTAAGGTCCTTCCCTCTTCCACTTATTGTTGTTGCTTCAATTATTTTTCTTTTTTCCCACCAACTTTCAAATCCAAACAGGCAAAAACGTACAAATTAAAACAAAATCATGCAAAATTCATTTAAATGAAAAGATTTTTGCTAAGCCAGGTGAGAAGTACAAGCTCTTGAAAAATGCTAATTCTTTTTTTAATCCTTTACAGTTTAACCTATAATCTTGCAGCATGTTTTATTAAGGTCCTTCCCACTTCCACTTATTGCTTCAATTATTCTTCTTTTTTCCACCAACTTTCAAATCCAAACAATTTAATAAGTATGCAACATTTATTTTGGTCTTCAAGTTCTTTACGCAATTATCTGCCTAAACAGCGAAAACCTTGTTATCACATAATCTCTGGAAATATAACAAATAGAAGAAAACTGAAATGTGATATGTTAAGAAACTTTTAAGACAACTTTATGACATAATTTTGCTAAAAATTTCTGACTAGCCAAGGCAAGTGGTATCACTTGCATGTTTCCAGTACTCTGCTTATCACAAAAACTCACAAACAGCAAGTCAGAATCACCAAAGGTCTTCACCATTTGTCATCCATGTAGTGAAAGTCAAAGTGACCTTGACCTTAGGTCTCTAATCTTGTTATCATTACAACTCAAAAACTATAAAAGATAGTAGAAGACAATGGGAAAAATACTCCACCCTTGTTTGATACATTTGGTCTGAAACTGTGATAATCATTTTAGGTTTATTGGGTTTTTTGCTTTTACTTAAAAACGGCTATAGATAATATAGTAATATAGGTAAAATACGATCACAAGTCAAAACCTTCATTTTACGACCAATTTCAAAGGTTATGGGTCAAAGGTCATACCATAGCAACAAGGTAGTCATTATAAAAAGTCTTTTGCAACCATATATTTTTTAAATCAGGATGATGTACCTTAATGAAATATTTCTTTATATAACCATAAGTGGCAATTTGTCCCTAGCCACAAAAGTCCTTGATGATCATATATTGTTTTACTCAGGACCAGAGAAATAATTGATTCTGCCTAAAGAATGTCCCAGCAACCTATGTTCAAAACAACAGATAAAGAAAAATTAATTTCAAACAGGAATCTGGGAAAGAACTTTCTGATTGTTCTTAAACAATTAGCCCTATCTTAGTCTGTTTACATTTGTATACAGCACATGTATGCATTCTGGTTTGTTGATGCTACATATATATTTGCATGACTGTGTTATTAGGGTATTACAAAAAAGGTGGGAGATGGTTTGGAATCCATTTAACTCATGCCCTCAGATGTGTCTGTTTGTTATTGTCTTCTAGTGATTAATTGAATATTGAAATTTGTGTTCAGTGACCTCCTCATTACCTATGCTATTGAAATGTCAACAATACATGTGTGTACAACAGTCAATTTGGAAATATAAAGATTTTACCTGAGGAATTCCTTAATGGCTTGTACATATCACAGAGTAATACAGATTTCATCAGGTTAAAACAGTTAATAGTAAATCTTTCAAACAGAAGCCCTACAAGCAAGAAATATATACAGTCCATTAGAAAAGAAAAAAAAATTTATAACAGATATGATTTTTTTTTTAAGAAAATACCTGCAGGTATAATAAGTCCTGAAACAAAATAAAAATAAGTACAAATGAACAAGTGTTAGAAGACCTTAAAATAATAAGAGAAGCCACTCTACTTTTACAGTATTTTTTAAATAAGACTTATTGTAGGTACTAACCCGTAGCTGGAGATTCCGACCTGTGCTCGGAATTCCGCACTGTTTTGCTTGGAATTCCGCATTTTTGCGCGGAAAAGGCTTGGAAATTTGGACTTTGATATTTTAAAGCGCGGAATTAGCTCGGAAATTTGGACTTTGTCATTTTTTTAGCTTGGAAAATGCGCGGAAAATTGGACTTTAATATTTTTTAGCACGGAATTAGCTCGGAATTTTGGACTTTGTCATTTTTTTACCTTGGAAAATGCGCGGAAAATTGGACTTTAATATTTTTTAGCACGGAATTAGCTCGGAATTTCGGACTTTGTCATTTTTTTAGCTTGGAAAATGCGCGGAAAGTTGGACTTTAATGTTTTTCATCACAGAATTAACTCTGAATTTTGGACTTTGTCATTTTTTAGCTTGGAAAATGCGCGGAAAGTTGGACTTTAATATTTTTCAGCACGGAAGTAGCTCGGAAATGTGGACTTTGTCATTTTTTAGCTTGGAAAATGTGCTGAATGTTGGACTTTAATAGTTTTCAGCAAAGAATTAGCTAGGAAATTGGGACTCTGTCATTTTTTAAATATTTTAATATCTTTAATATTTTTGCCCAATGATATGGGGATTTACAATTGCATTAAATATGTTAGAATTTCACTAGAATATCATGATGGTTAAAAAATAAAATTATTATGCTGAAAATATATATACATTGGTCACCAAACAGCAAGTATTGTTTATTTAAAACTTTGACAGTTACATGTTAAAATATAAGCATTCAATTTATTAATTAAACTAGTTTACATGTATAAGCACTGAAAAACTAAAAATATTCAGAGTTTTACAAGTGCATAAATTGAAATAATTATTTGCTATCAATACAAAAACACTAAATTAAATTTGTAATCAATCATAAAATTAACATTTAATTTTTAAAAATATTAATTTTTCATGTTCTATTAGTGAAGTACTCTTTAAGTAAAATCTATATAATATAGAAGTAAAATGTTTTAAAAGCAGTGGCTTGTTTTATTTCTAAAATAAATGTTTTATTACTCAAAAGAATTTAAAATGATTTTTTTCTGAAATGCTTAATTTTTTTTAATACAACTCAAATTTGTTTTTTAATTAATCAGTTTTCAAATATTGACCAATGAAAATGGAGAATCATTAGCCAATCAAAAAATTTGGCACATTTTTCAAATGGATGTTGAGAAGGACAACTCAATGGAGTTTGTTTACATTTTTAAAACCTAAGATAAGGTATGTGTTTTCTATTAAATTTCCTGAAATTAATTTATAAAAATAATAAATTTTTAGAACATTACTACAAATTTTGATCCAATAATATGTCTCAGTACTTCACAAAGGAAATATTGTCAATAAATTTTTCAATATTGTTTATATAAAGTCGGCCATTTTGAAAAAAATTATCTTTCATTTTCACACTGGTTTCAAACATATATATCATAACA